>CAJHQQ010000831.1:0-137672 GCA_905132885.1 Moricandia moricandioides | reverse complement strand
AAAGTATAATATGTGGTCAGTCAACGACAACGAACAAAGATGCACGTGTCTGTATGTGGGAAGGCACGTGAGGCGATCCCAAGAGTCGTCTTCTCCAAAAGTCGTCTCTTTCGATTGAACGAAACCCTATCCGACCCGGATCCGATTCCGTGACCGCTTTGATCTCGTGATTTTTCTTTTTAGGGTTCAGATGATCACACGCGTTGTAAATCTACGATTCAAGGTTTAGTTGATCGAAATAATGTCGCGTTTCCCTCGTGGATTCGTGGAGAATTCATCAATTGAGGAACCCGAGACGTCTCTTCATCGTCGTCCGAGTATTTGCTTCAGGCCGATAAACCCTTCTGATTTAGAACGTCTGGAGCAGATCCATCGCGACTTGTTCCCAATCAGGTTAACTAAAAAGTTCCTTCTTTGAGTCTTGTTTTTTCGGATTTGACTTTCCTTATTTTTTGGGAAATTTGATGTCTTTCAGGTATGAGTCGGAGTTTTTTCAGAATGTTGTCAACGGTTGTGATATCGTCTCTTGGGCTGCTGTTGATCGGAGCCGTCCAGAGGGTCTCTCTGAGGAGCTTATTGGATTCGTTACTGCTAAGTTCGTGCTTGCCAAAGAAAGTGAAGTCAGTTTTCTTTTTTCCCCTTTGAACATCTTCTTCTCTTTGTTTCGCTTAATGTAATGAAGCCTGCCTGCAAGGTCTAGTTGCTGTAGATTTTGAATGTTTGAAACAGTTTCACGAGATTGGGTCTTAACACATTTCTTAAAAATCGAAACTTTATACTAGGAATGTTGGGTTCTGTCTAGTTGTTGATCAAGTGTAGATAATTCTGAATGTCTGAAATGGGTTTCCTACAATTAGATTTGAAAGTTTTTTTACTGGTGATGTTTTAAGTTATGATAGAAGCTGTGTTGTTTTGTTCTGTGAAGAAGCTGCAAGGTTTTGTAAGTGGTGATTTTGAATGTTTGAAACAGTTTTGACGAGATGGGGTTGTTAAGAATTTCTTAAAAATCGAAACTTTCTATTATTGGAGCAGAGTTATTGTAAGGGGTGAATTTTGAATGTTGTTGAAGTATGTCCAATAGTTTAAAGCTCATGCTCATCAGATGGGTTTCTCACAATCTTGATCTTGCTGCAGACTTGTTTTTTTTTTTACTATTTGCGTTTATATGCTGAGACTTTTCTATGTCTTGCGCAGATATCAGATCTAATAAGATATGATTCATCCAAGGGAGAGGAGACACTGGTGTATATCCTAACGCTTGGAGTTGTAGAAACCTACAGAAAACTAGGAGTAGGTACTGATTATTATGACCCCCATGTAGAGTAAACCAACGATGTGGATGTTTATTGCTTGGATTTGTTAATACTAAGCTCTGCAACTTTTTTTTTATCTTCTGCAGCTAAGTCACTTATTAAGGAGGTCATCAAATACGCTTCTAGTATCCCTGTGTGCCGGGGTGTTTACCTTCATGTGATTGCACACAACAACCCCGCAATCAGATTGTATAAAAGAATGTCTTTCAGGTGTGTAAGGAGGCTACACGGATTCTACCTAATCAACGGCCAGCATTTCGATTCTTACTTGTTCGTCTACTTTGTCAACAGTTCTCGCTCTCCTTGCTCACCCTTGTAAGTACACAACACTTGAGTTTTTGTTTTCATTAGGGCTAAAGGTTCACTCATGGCTGCTTTTGCAGAGATCTTGTGGTGTTGGTTCTGAGTTATATGAGGAGTGGGATCAAATTAGTGGCATCAAAGCTGAGAATGAAGCAGGAAGAGAAAGGGGTTAAATGCAAAGACAACAGGCGGTGTCTATTGCCAACTCAGACCAAACGATCCGAAAGAGTGTCATCAGGGTACGATTACGTTTAGTGTTTGTAAACTCATTCATTTCCATGTCTTCATTAAGCTCTGGTTATATGTAATAAAATGTAAATATTGTGATATAGTTGAATACACTTCTCTTTTGGAGAAGGGAGGAGGTGATACGATCATAATAAATTAAGGCTTATTGGGCCTGTTACGGTTAGTCGTTTTATATCAGTCTCGTTAAGTTCGATCACTGAGCTTAATAAGGAAAGTTTCAATCCATTTTACAGTTGACTTATGAACATTTAATTTTCCAATATAAAAATAACATTCCATAATTTAAATGTGCTTTTGAGTTCCCTGAGAATATTTTTTTAGTACCTTGTTATATAATATTCAGTCACTTACATTAGCCCACGTTTATCCTCTCTCACAATCCATATTTTAAAAATGATTTGAGTGATTAATCTGAATTAGAATTAAGAAAAATATCAGTTTCCTTGGCCAAAGTATACATATCTATTGTATTTTTATTTTAAAGTTTTTTCTTTGGCATAAAGTAACAATGTTGATGCTGATAAATTATATTAGTTTGTTAAATGATAATTTTGATAAGCACGACGATAATTGCGATTGCAAAACATTTTATTTTGATATATTTTTGTTAATAGACATTTTCTTCTTTTTACTTCAGATCATAATATGTTCAAGAGTCAGTCTAGTCTCGGCCACAAGATTAAAAATAGTGTCAAGATGTTTTGTCCCTCGAGACATGTAGCGTAAGTTATGTATATCTTTATCCACGGTTTCTTAAACGGGGTTCTTAACTTATAATTTCACGTTTTTTATTTTTTTTAATTTTTTTTTTAATTTTCCCGTTAAGAGACGTCTCTTAGGTCTCTTATTTAAGAGACGGTTCTTAAGTTTTCTTAGTTAAAGTTAAGATACGTCTCTTGTCTCTTAGAAAAACTAAGAACCCCATGCTAAGAGACCTGCAATAAACATGCCCTCTCTTTATATTTACTCAGTTAGTCTTTTTGTCTCCTACGAAAGTCAAGATTGTGTCATTTTCAAGAGTATATATTGTAGTTCACTTCTTCTTACCCATCGCCAACTAAATCTTTTAATCTTCAATTATATTTGGTAAAACAAACAAAAAGTATATACATTTCTTATCCAAAAGTAATCATATTTATTTTTTCATCTGGCATGGGATAGTCAAAATTTTGTTTTGTTTTTACATCTTTGACCAAAATACATTTAATAGTAGACATTACAGGCTTGACTGTTTTTGTTACGCGTTTTGTATATGCGTTCAAGTTTATATCGTATAGTTATTTCCAAGCAAAATTCAAATTAAAGAAAATGTTTGTCTTTGCGTTTGAGTATATAAGTTTACGTTTTATAATGATAATTGGAAAAATAAACAAACTTCATATTTTAAAAAGTTATACGAAAATATTCTCAAAGTGTAATTACAAGCAAGATCAAATATGTGTACATAACACAATAAAATAGTTAAAACTTTACAAGATCATTTTACTATACACCGTCTGAAAAAAGGAACTGTGAAATGAAGTGAACGATAAATAATGCATATACTATAACTCTATCGACAACAACAAAAAAATATAAAATTATTCTCTTTAGCTCTTTTTTTTTTCAATCTTATCTATTCATGAAACGGCCATGGTTCCGTACAAGTTTGCCTGCAAAACGGAGAATTAAAAAAACATTAGACTGGCCAGACCGTTGATTATATGCATTCATGAGGAAACTGCGAAATTAAATTTATGCAAAAAAATAAATAAAAATAAACCCATTTGAAAAAGTAATGAGGGATCTTACTCTATGATCTCCTTCCAATAAGAATCACCAGCTTCATCATCAATAGTGTCACACCATGGCTGATGATGATCTTGTGTGAACGAGGAGTTTGATGATGAAGGGTTAGAAGTATCATGACCATGAACGATGTCTTTGTTCTTGCTCATCATCTGGCTTTGTTTAGGTTCCTCAGGAGAAGCCGCAACCAATAGAGGGAGCGAGTTATGATCATCTTGAACATCCATTTGCATCAGGGAAGAAAAAGAATCCAAAGGCTGATCAATCATTTGGCTTTCTACCATCAGTTTCTCATCGTGATTAGGCTCAAGAACGTGAGAGAAGTTTTGTGGTTGACCAAAAAGACTTTGGTTCTCTAAGTAAGAAGATTGGCCAAAGAGATTGTTATTGGTCTGCATGGTTAATGGAGAAGAACATGGATTATTGTTGTTATTGGTGCTCAGGACTTGAATCATGTTGTGTAATATTTGGGCTTTGGCAAGAGTTGCTGCATCCAGTTGCACATTTTGATTGAGATTCAAGAGGCTGTTGAAATTTGCGGCGGCTATAAGTTGTGGGAGAGCGGCTAACACGTTTAGATGGTCGGTTCGAGGCCTATGTGTCACCGGATCGATTCCCATTTGGAGAAGTTTCTTTCTCAAATGAGTGTTCCAATAGTTTTTAATTTCATTGTCCGTTCGTCCAGGAAGATTACTGGCTATCGACGACCACCTTCAAAAACATATACGAAGTATAAGACTAACGAAAATGATATCACCCTAGTGGATTAGTCTAAGATAAATACCTAATATTGTTTTACTTTAATCATAAAAAGATAATTAGTTTTTCTTTGTGGTAATTCAAGATTGAAAAACGGCCACGTACGTAAGCATGAAGAGAAAAATGCGTATGCAGCTAGAGAAAAAACAGTGGAGTAGGTTTTTCAATTATATTATTATTTATCCATAAACTATGTATAAAATATTAGTTCATCATATTTATTATATATCATGCTAATATTGACTATAATTATATATATATTTCATTCTAGATCGTTTCACACAATTACTTTTAGACTATCTACATAGTATATCACTAAGAAATACTATTGAATTTGAAGAATTAACATACATTTCGTGAACTAATTAATGAATTAATAAGGATTAGAGTAATTGATTACTTGTTTCCAAGAAGTGAATGGAGGTTGATGATGGTTTCTTCCTCCTCTGCAGTGAAGTTTCCTCTCTTGATATCAGGTCTCAAATAGTTGGTCCATCTCAATCTACAACTCTTTCCACATCGGTTTAAACCAGCTTGCTTAGGAAGAGCTCTCCAGCTTCCATGGCCGTGTTTTTGAATGTGGTCGATCAATTTCTCATCCTCTTCTTGTGTCCATGGCCCTTTCTTTAGCCCATTCTCATCGCAACAAGGTGATCTCCCCATCTTTACTGTAACGCAAATGTTAAATATACTTAGAAAATATTCTTGAAGAAAATCTAGAAAATTTAGCAATAGATCAAGCTAAGATATACGAAAGAAGAAATGTGCTTTTCATGATTTCTAATAGTATTCATGATTAGATATAAACGTGTTAACGTTGTATGAGCCGAAACATACGTACACAAGTAAACTAACATATAATTTTGTATGTATATATGTATTTTCGAACCTGTTGAAGATTTTCTCAAAAAAAAAAAACTGTTGAAGATAACTTAGAACTCACAAGGGAGAAAGGTTTTTAATGTGTGTGTGTCCTATGTGTGTCTGATCTTTGCGCTTTATATAGGGTATTTGTGTCTCTTGTCTTGTGTCTTGTCGGAACGAGAAGATCTTAGTTTAGCTTTTGACTTTGATGGCCCGTACGAAAATACCCTTGTGGAAACTTATCATATTTTAATTTGTGAGAAGAAGAAATAGAAAGGAAGAGAAGAAGATGATCAAATTTGTGAAGCAATGTAGGTACACAAAAGTTGCTACAACTAATTCCATATGTTGACAAAAGACAGTTTGTGAGGCCCTTAAAGAATATTAATGTACAGAAGAAAAATCAATTAAGTAATCATATCATGACTACATGAATATGAAATATAATCATAGCAACAAAAAAAAAATGTGTATTCAAAATATATATGTGTGTCTTTAAAAGATAAAAACACCTTCACTTTTTCCTACAGAGTAAAAATGTTAGTCGCAGTTAGTCGCAGTATGACTTATGAAACGACATATATGCTTAATTAGTAATGATTTTGGCCCGTTTGATATGTAATTTAAATATTTCATTTTATAAAATTTTCAATGTCAAGAGTTTGTCATCTCCCTTTCAGAATATACATGAAACCGATTCGTACCAACATATATAATTAGGTTTTCCACGTGGACACGTTGAGTGTTTTTATTTAGTTAGCAGACATTCAATTATTATTGTGTAATCTATATATTACAATAGTTTGCATGGAACAGTGTCTAAGACAGTATGCAGCACTAGTCATTACTCAACAAATGATCCATACCATGCCACGTACTATAATAATACGTATGATAAGAAATATCATTGAAGTCATTATTGTTCATAATTGAATATATCGTGTTCCGATCAATAAAATAGTTGGCAAAAATGATAAAATTCAGTACATTACATCTTAATTCAATTGCATAAAATGTAGAGAATCTGTGTTTTATTATTTGTCCAATTATACGTGAGCCAGAACTATTTTCTGATAAAATAATTACAAGAAAAAGGATTTGGATAAAATAACATAGGAACTATTAACCACACATAGATGGTTTAGTGGTATTTGAATTTTGGTAAGTTAAGTGATCCGGATTTGAAACAATCTCACCACACTAAATGTATATGGTCATCCAATATGAATCTTTACTTCCAATTATGAACAATCGCAATTGTTTAAAGCCAATAAACATACTGTACAAGATTAATCGGTTGAATTTTGGCCCACCAGATATTCTCGGGTTATTGAAAAAAATAATATTCTTTGTGAAGTAATCAATAATAATTAATTTTAAAATGATTATATTGATGATCTTTGAAAATTTAAATACGCAATTAGTTAAACAAATATATTGGCTAACCGTTTGATGTTAAAAAAATTATTATCTAAAAATTAAGTTGGATGTTTAGTTTTTGATCTAAAATGCAAATCAGTAACTTTTTATCTTTGTGCGCAAATCAGTGAATAATATTGTATTACACATTTTCCTCGACATTTCATATAGTAGTATATATCTAAGAAATGAATCAAACGTCTCGATCGAAAGGGTGGTTGATTATTGGTGTAAATTTAGTTTTAAGCACATCAAGGCACGCAAACGCATACTTCATACACCCTGGGACCCGCGAAAACCCTAACTTCTTCTAACGACTAAACTTAATCTTATTCAACACTAACTCAATTGCTTTTAATTAGATGCTTCTACGTTGAAGTTTAATGGTCCACAAAATCTTTTTACGTGGCTTTATCGAATAAATATATTTGTGTATGTCTTCAGTTTATAATAATTTGTATGTTTCGCTAGATAACTGATTAATTTCATATCGTTTTAAACATACGATTTCGTACATAATTAATATAGCTAATTGGTCAGAGAAACCAAATTCTACTTACATGTTTATATAACGGCATCTCCTTCTAATTTGAATTTCTCAAAATACATACCTATATATATTTGTATTAATATTTAATTATATGGTTCTTAATTTTACGAAAAATTCAACCTAAAAATTCTTTACAGAAAATTTTTAAGTTAAGTTTTTAATAAAATTAAGAATTTCACAATTAAATACTAATATTAATATATATACATGTATATATATTTTGAGAACTTTCCAAATTAAAACTCTCATTGGATTACTCCAACGAATGATTAAGTAAATCCCAACGAATGATTTAGTCCATTGTCATATCATATAATTCGAGCAATAGGCTAGTAACTCTTCTACTCGACCTGATCATATGATCTTACAGAACTGCATATATATCTTATGTTCCGTAAGTAGATATAAATTATATTATAGATCTGTTATGTGCGGTGATTCTTAATCATATTGCAAAAAAAAAAAAAACATATCTCAAGAAAATAATAATAGTATATGAAAATTCTAAAAATATTATATAAGCGTATGCATTATTCGTAAGCCAGAAGTTTCCAACTAATCGACAGACAGTAATGCTACAGTTGATCTTCTTCTAACCAAACATTTGAAACTCGTCTTACGTTTACCCTTTAGAGATAATCCATACATGAAGGCATATACTCTTATTTTATTTACTGTTTAATAAACTTAATTATGCACTATGCTTTTACAAATTTTCTCTCATAACACTTTTTCAAGTTATCAAAAAATACATATTTTTTTCTCTTTAACTTATTCAAATGAAATACCATATAGATATTCTTTTTTGTTTTTTACATCTACCAACATATTTTTTTGTTATCAAATTTTCAAAACTATTCTTTGCGAATTTTCCTAGCACAACAAAACAAGCGCATTCATTAGTTAAATTTTGATTGTTGTTTGTAATTGTTTACATTCGTGTATCTTTGCATATTATCCTTAACACAAACATATTATCTTTATTATGATGATTATAATATCATAATATAAAAAAATGCAAACGTAAACAACCAATCAAGACGCTAACTTATTTATAATCGTCAAATTGACGTTAGCTCAAAATTAGTTAAGGACAAAACTTGTTTAAGTACTTGAGTTTCTCCAAAATGAACAAACCAACATCACAAAGTATTTATACACGTCACACATATGTTGAATTAAGAACAAAGTAAAATTTTCTATACATCTCAGCATACTCCTTTATATGACCCATCTTTGACAGTAGATATTATTTTCTAGTGTATTAGTCAAACCTAACATCTTGAATAAAGACCGAACTGCAACAATTTGCACGTTACATTACCATGCATTTATGCAAAATGTTATTTAGCAACCTAAATTTTAGTACTTCATGCGAAGATTATCTTAATATTTACCGTAAGAAAGCTACGTATAACACCTACTTTGACATACAATGAATGCAGTACACATTAGGATAAACTTAATTACGCTGTCATAATGCACATTTTACCTTCCACATTTACTTTTTAAGTTTGGGATAAAACTAACTAAAGATGAAAAGAGTTGGTTAAAACAAGACTTACATGTCGAGAAACGTAGTTAAGTCTTTGTTTTACCTTCTCAGAGTTGTTTACCGTACGAAAAGTCAAATATAATGGGAAGGGCTATATTAGGAAGTATATTATAATCAGAAAGTGAAAAGACTTAATACTAATTAACAGTGAAGCGTGAGGGACTTGAAGTTCGCCGCGGTCAAAAAGGTTAATTATATTCCTTCACGGGTTTTTGGAAAGACAATTTGCATTATTACAGTGTATATCATCACACACAAATTTACATCAACATCCGTTTTATTATTATAATTTGTAAATTAAACTTCGTTATTAGAGATGATCAATACTTCATATACACATGATGTTTACTTTTTATTTTATTTCTGAAAGTCTTTTTCATGATGTTTATTTATTTCACGCAGCTTTTCTACATTTAACATCTGTTTTTCATATAAAAATTCTTAGTCATCTGATTAGAAAAATGAAAAACACAAAGAGGTTTCGGCCATAACAAAACAATTTACTGGATTTTATAATTATTTATTAAAATGGTACTTCTAAAATATATTTTCTTTTCTTTTGCTGGAATGGTATTTGCAATATTTATCAATCCGGTTATTGTATTTTGCTCTAAACTTATGTTAATTCAACTTTTTTTTGTGCAAATGATAATACAACTAAAAGATCATAAATATTCGGGATGATCCAAATCACTCCGTTGCTTTTCCCATCAATAATGAAAACAAATTATATAACAATCATATATATAACATCTTTCACAACAGCTTCATCCAAGTTGCTGAAGCATCAATGCCAACCGAATATGAATATATATACACGTACATACATGCGTTTGAGGGAATATGCATACGATGCACACATCAAATCATAGAATAAGATGCTGGAGAAGCTTAAAATAAGTGGTTTCAACTTTTTGACTATCAAAATCAACCATTGGACGAGAATGGAATCAGAGACCAAACTCAGAACGTAATCTTAATTACAGATTCTTGAAAATGAAAAACTTATAAATGCAAGAAAGGTTTCTAGATTCATTTTACCTAAAAAAGAAGTATAAATGCAAGAAACATTGCATCTCAGGAGGTGAAACTGCATCAAGTTCGCCCCCATCAGAGAGAACAGATTCCAAGAGATTCATGCGGAAGTCTAGACAAGATGATCTCAAACAAGAACCATAAAATAATTGGGCATACATTCTGTACCAACAATGCAGAAACAAGAAAGCGAAGGATGCAGATACATGTCTCTTGTTAAAGTTGTTTAAATGGGAAGACTGATACAAAGGACTAAGTTAGCATTGGTACAAAAATGTTAATAATTTCATCAATCAATTATCTCATTCTTGAAAGATTGTTAAGAAACAAGCGCCATAAAAGGTTTACAAAGCAATCCCTCTCTACAACACTACTACCAAGAGTTAAGAACAGAGCAAATAGCCAAAGAACTTAGAAATCCAATGATTCTCATTTCTCAAGAGTAGCAACAGTTATGCATTTGAACAAGGCTTTGCAAAACTTGGAAGTGAACAAGAGAAGAACACCTAAGAAACAATAATAAAAGAAAAAGAAGCACAAAGTTCAAGAATCCAAATGAAAATTAGCAGAGAAGCTAAGTCCACACCATAGAAGAGATTGAGATAGTCTGCAATGGCAGTTGCAACATATTCCAGAACACATTGCAATGGTAGAAACCCTCCCTAACAAATGTTCTTACTAACTTTGGCAGATTTGTTCTCAGACATGACTCTTCTTTGTGACCATGTCCCAGAAGAAGTCGGTCAACACAGGCTCATACGAGGGCATCTTAGCATAACCAGGAAAGTAGTTAATATCAATAACAAGGTACCTATTAGCATCTCTCGCATCCCTAATCACATCAAAGTTAAAGAGATTAAGACCCATTGATCCCCTCATCGCCTTAGCTAGCTCCTCTAAGAAACTCGTTGGAGGCATCTCCACTTTCTCCAAGCTCCTATCCTCACCATACTCCTTGTTCTTGTCTTCTTGAGCAGTCAAGTTCGATATCTGCGAAAACGGAAGAGACCCTTTAGACGTCCCTATCTTCTCCTCGGAAATATCAGGTAAAGATCTTCTCTTTACGCACTTCACATAGTCTCCAACCACATAAACCTTAAAGATCACACCACCGTGATTCACAAACTCCTGCAACACAATAGGAGCTTTAAGTATCTTCATCCCTTCTTGATCGTATATCAAGAACATCTTATGAGACTTGGCACTCCCATCTGCGTCCAAGGGCTTAGCGATCACTGGAAACTCAAGCTCCCCTAAAGCTCCTCCGCCGCTCAAAACGTTTGGATCCATCACAACGACCTGCTTCGGGACGCCAAAACGTTCACTTTCCGAAACAGGAAAGTTTAACTGAGTAATCACCTCAAGCATCGAAACCCTATTGCGCAACCGCTCGATATCCTCCGGCGAATCGATGACAGGGACGTTAGGACACTTCTCGCGAAAGTCGTTGATGTTCTGTTTCCAATCGACATCGTAAAGCTTGTGGATCACGCAATCGAGCTTCCCCTGTTCCAACAAAGGCTTCGTTGGATCGAGCTTGATTAGATCAACGCCTCGTTGCCTTGAGTGTTCGATCAAAGAAGGCTGGATGAAGCTATGCTGTTTCTTCGCTGCGAGAGCGTATCCAACTCGATACCTCTTCTCCTGGGTTGAATCTGACATCTTGTGCTGTTGCTCTGTTTCGTAAGGGAACAGAGTCAGGTTAACATTGAGTCAAAACCTCTTCGAGGGTTGGAAGTTAAGGATCCAGAGAATGTGAGATTCTAGACGGAACTTGATCAGAACGAGGAGATGATACAGAATCTATCGCGAATCGGAGAGGAAAGATCGAAAGGTATCGCCTTTCGTGAAGATGAAATAACAGAGAAGAGAATGTTGTACACGTGTGGGATGGAATATAGGTACGTGTGGGGATGCAAGTGGAGAATGTTTAACACGTGTAAGCGTGTGAAGGTCGAATAGTGCAAGTCTTTTTCATAAGATGGACGGCTTATGATGCTTCGCTTTTTTTCTCGTGGGCCATGTTACTGTTTAATGGGCTTTTGGAACTAAAGGATTCACGTGGTAAACGTAGCTATTCAGGTGACGACGACAAACGTTTTGCGAACCATAACGCGAATGAGGTCTCTATACATTTATTCTTCGAAACCGAAGTATCGAACATAATCAAATCGAAAAACGCAGTTTGGTTCTTATCAGTTACCCGAACGTATCTTATTCTTTTAAAACTGAAAAACAAAAATTGAACTGAAACTATATAAATACGTAGCTTTTATAACATATTCTATATATTTATACTTCATCCATTTCATTTTAAATGTTATTTTAATTTTTTTACACACGAATTAAAAAATAATTAATTTTACTTATTTTCTATATAAAAACACAATTACCTATACACCTAATCATATTTAAAACAATAAAAAATAAATTACAGTATAAAGTTAATAAATTTTACAATGGAAATCGAAAACGATATTTATTTTGTAATATCTAAAACGATAGTTAATATAAAATGGATGGAGTAAATACTAATTATATTTGAAACAATCAAACATTTGTAAAATATTATTTACAAATTAAATTATCCAAAAAAAAAACTACTCAATTTTTTTATCTATAATATTTAAATTATTTAATTAGCCAAACTTTGATATGAAAACATAAAAAATGAAATCTAATTTGAAAGACTCAAAATCTATCATTTTTAATCTGATTTAACTAAAAATAGGATTCAAATCAAAATCGAATTGAACCCAAAATTTTTTTAGACATTAGTTGGTTTTCAACTTGTTACTGGAACCGAACAAAAACCAAAATAATCGAATTGAGAAGTGAATTTTTTAAATACTGATCAGATTCAATATATCTAGAACCAAAAAACAAAAATCAATAAACCAAACTGAACCAATACTTTAAATGCTCAAGCGTAACGCCAAAACTAAACCGAAGTTAATTAAACCAAAACACAAGCCTTTACATTAAACAACAAAGGACGAGAAACATTCTTGTTACAATCGAAAAGAAGCAAAGAATCAATAACCAACAAAGATACTATATATAAAGAACACTGATGAAATCAAAATGGGTATACAAGTATATAATAAGTTTCTTCTACATATAATAAGCTTTTAAATGTTTTTTCCTTACCTCCAAGAGTTTGTTACTTCGGGTTTACTGCTGCTTTCTTCTTTAGAAGATTCCCAACTTTACCAAGTAGAGTCTTCTTCTTCTTGAGTTTCTTCTCCATCACAACCTCATCTTCTGCGGTTTCATCCACGTTGTCTGTCGAGGTTTTATCGCTTTCATCTATTTTGCTTGAATCTTCTTCTGCTTCCTGAGACTCTAGTTCTACTTTCTTGTCTGGAACAGCTTCTTTCTTCTCTATTTGGCAACTTTCCCACATTTTGAAGATAACTTCAACTGAATTGTCTTTGTCATCATCTGGAGACTCTTCTTTCTTCTCCTTCATCTCTGTTTTCGCCTCCTCGGGTTTTCCATTCATGTCTTTCTCCTCCATACCATTACCATTGCCATTGCTGATATGTTCTTGTGGAGCTTCTTCATCACTGGTTTTGACTTCTACACTTCTATGACCGTTCTCGGAAGAAAACTCAACCACTTTCGGTAACAAATCATACTCTTTTTCGCTTTCACTGAGCTCCACCTCCTCCTCCTCTTCCGTTTTCTTCTTGGTCAACACTGCTTCCTCTACTAACTTTGATAACTCCTCCATCTTCCTTAGAGCAGCATCTTCCTTTGCTTTCAGTTCCTCGTTCTCGTGAATGACGCTTTGAAACTCAGTTTCTTTATCCAACAAATTCTCCTTTAGTTTAACGCTTTCAGCTTTTGCTTCCCCGAGAGACTCCTGAAGATAAACTACTTCATCTTCCACTTCTTTTAGACTCTCTTTCGTCTCTGCTTCTTTCTTCCAAGCTGCATCAGCTTCTTCCTCCGTTCTCTTCAGCAGATTATCCAACTTACTCATCTCTTTCCCCATCGAAGCAACTTCCTCCTCCATCTTCTTCACGTAGCTCACCCAGTTATCTTCTTTCATCTCCCACTCCGTCTTTGAACTCTCAAAATGTTTCTTGGTTTGTTCCACCGCACTAACGAGAACATCAATCTCATGTCTAGCTTCATCAAGCATAGTCTCATACTTCTCGCTAGTCGCTTTAATAACCAACTTCAAGTCTTCTATCTGTGTTTCGTACTCTTGGTCGCCTTGACTCAACAGTTTCTCTTTCAACTCTCTTCCTTCGCTCGACACTTCGTGCAACGCGGAAGCTAGACTCTCCATTGCTTTCTTACTCTTCTCCTCTTCCTCATTTGAGCTTTCCAAGTCTGCTAAGAGCTTCTTCTTCTGTTCCAACAGCCTTTGAAGGCTTAAAGACGCATCTTGCTCCTTAGTCAAAGCCTGATTCTTCTCCTCCTCCACAGTTTCAAGCTCGTTTTTCAAGTTCTCTACTTCTTTTTCAATCTTAGAAAGTTCTTCTTCTGTATTCCCCAACCGTTTCTCAGATTCCTCAAGATCCTCCTTCTGTCTAGCAACTGCTGTCTCCAACGTCATGATCTTCTCCTTAAGATTAATGATTTCTGATTCTGCGTCATGCAACTTATCATTGCTTCCATCGAGTTGTTTCATCACAGATTCCAAAGATAAAGAGGCAGACCTCTCCAGCTTGTTAGCTTCTTGTACCTGTTCCTCTAGTTCTTTGGCTTTGCTCTTCCACTCCTCAGATGAACTCTGTGCACAAGACTCTGCCATCTTGGCAGCTTCAAGATCAACGTTAAGCTTCTTGATGATCATCTCATGTTCTTTAACCTCAGACTCAAAACTTCTCGCTTTCTCAAGATCTCTTTTCAAAACATCAATCTCCTCTTCTAGTTTACTAACCATTTCACTTTCTGAAATCTCCTTCTTTTCTTGAGTTGAATCAAGCAAAGCTTCCAACCGCGTCAGCTCAGAAGACAAGACCTCCACCGTCTTACTAGAATCATCTGCTTGGCTCAAAGCCTTGCTATTGACCTCATTGGCCTTAGCCAACTCTTCATTGACTCTCTGAAGCTCCTGTGAAACCAAAAGAAGAGCAGCGGAATCTGAAGCATGTTGGTTCTTGACATTCTCGAGTTCTTTCTTCTGAACCGCCTCGATCCCTGCCTCAACAGCTTGAAATTTCTCAACCTCGGAGTTCTCCTCAACGTTTTTCCGAGCTTTTAAAGCGTCGTCCAGCTTCATAGATGCTTCTTCAGCCTCCTTTTTGGCTTCTTCGAGCTCATCAAGTGCTTTAGCTTTCTCCTTCTCCAATGAAGTTATTCTCTCATTAGCTTTCTTCAGATCTTCCTTGATTTGAGTCAGAGTCAACCGAGTCTGCGGCTCTGCTGATCCTTTCGCTACTACCCGCGCTTGAGTTTTCTGCAAACCACATACAATTCTCAAATGAATAGAATATAAACAAATGTATGTTTGCTTCATGCAGTGATTATCAAACTTCAATCAATGGAATCTACAGACACCACTCAACACTTTATACCTCAGGTGGAGTTGGAACCTTTGGTGACCGTCTCTCAACAGAAGAAGACTTTGAAGAACGATCAAGTGAAAGGCGTGAGCTTGGAGAAGTGGTCTCAGGTTTATTAACCGCCCTACTCAATTTGGCTACTCTTGGAGTTGCAGGAGATGATTTTCCCGGAATAGTTTCAGACACACTAGTTCTGATTCCGACAAAACACAACTTGATCTCAGTTTTAAAATTTGATTAATTCTTTAGAATTTCCACAAAAAAAAGGAAGACGAATTCACAAGTAATTAGATCTGACTCGATCATCATCGACAATTACTTAAAAATAGTAACTTTCAGATCTGCTCTTCTACTTAAAGTAAAACAGAGTGAGAATGAGTAAAGACACTTACTTAGTCTTCGAAGACATAGCTCGATATGAAGAAGATAAAGTTGGTCGATTACAAGCCAATGTAGAATTTTTGGATTCAGATCAAGAGAGAGAGATGGAGAAAGTGTAAAGGAAAAGAGAAGACCCAGAAGAAGAATGATAGAAGAAGAAGACCTGTCTCCAGAGTGGCCACACTCCCAAAAAAGCGAAAACTACAAAACTATTTTTTTTAAAAGAAGTCGGATTCTCCTAACCGGTCCGATGTATAACCAACCACTAACTATTTCCTTATTTTAATTAATAAAGTGGAAAGAAAATTTAAGAACGTGAAGATTGGTAAATTGACAAAAATGACCTGTGCTGTTGTTTAGTCCAATCAAACCGACAGTGAACAACCATCACTCTTGGCCTTATCATTGCGGCTACAAAGATCAACGGCTGTTATTATTCGGCGATGTTTTAATGATTTTTAAAATAAAAATTATTTATTCATAATTGAGGAGACCTTGCTGGTTTGTATACAAATTCATCATAAGAAAATAATAAGATCACTGTGGCATATTTTTTATTAAAGATGTTTTGATACTTTCAATGATTCATTCGTTGTATTAAGATGCAGAGAGTAGTGTGATATTGATTTGACTAAAACATGTGTTACAATCCCAAACGTAGAAAATTCAGCTTCGGTGTCTTATATTTCCTGGTTTCTCCTTCCTACCATTGAAGAAGAACCAACCTAAGAACGCACCTACTGGTGCAAATACAGCCGCACCAATTGCTACACCGATCATCCCAAACCGGATCATATCTTCTTCCGATTCAACGCAATAATCCATAGGTGGACCACACAAACCCTTGTTATTAGCAAAACTCTCCACTCCAATTCCCAAGGCTTCGTTGAATTTTGGGATAGGACCGGTCAGCTGATTGTCTGCCACTGAGAACTGTTTGAGCCGCTTAACCGACGCTATCTCGGGAGGAAGCTGACCAGTGAACTGGTTATGCTGTAGCATAAGAGCGTTCAGAAAGGCAACATTTGATAAATCTGCTGGGATTTCACCGGAGAATTGATTGTAAGAAAGGTCGAGGGTTGTAACAAATGGAATCAAGAAGGATATGTTAGATGGTAGATCTCCAGAGAAGTTGTTTCCAGAAAGATCTAGACCTGTCAAATAAGAACAGTGGATTAACCCCAGAGGAAATTCTCCTTGGAGACCATAACCAGAAAGTTTAATGCTCAAAACCCTATTCTCATCATCATGCCAACAAGTCACACCAGCGAACTTACAGATATAACCTGCAGAATAATTACCAAATACCCAACTCGATAAATATTCATTGGGATCTTTAACTTGAGATTTTATGCTCCTCAGGCAATTTACGTTGACCTCGTTTGCGCTTGTGAGGCTACACACCAGCAAGAACCAGAGACAAGTTGCGACTAGGTTTATTAAGGACATTTTTGTGTGGTTGTGGGCTTTTTCAATAGAAGATTACAAGAGAGTGAGAGAGGTCTTAGCAACAAAAGCAAGTGGAAATTGTTACGGTAGCCAAAACTTGAATTATAAAGATTTTCTAAAGTCACAACTCACAAGTCGTCTCTTTGTCGTGTAAAACGAGTCTACGGAGGAGACTTATCACTTGAGAATATTCATCCTACACACATTGATTTTGGCTTGTCCCATGGGTTTGAATATTCAACCATGGAAAAAAACGTTAATCATCGTGTGTCTATGACTATGAGTGAAGACTTAGTATAAGAATCTTCAGGCTTTGGTATCTGTTTTTTCTTTCTCGTTTTGGCCAAAATGCTTACTTCTCTAGAGTCTAGACTGAGGTCTCATCTACGTTCATATTAATTTTGTTTTCAATCTTAGGCCACATTAGGAAAGTAATTACAAACAACAAAAACATTTGCTAAAACCCACGTGTAACATGTGGGTGTAGTCATCTATACGTAACGTTACAAGGGAAGTATTGAAACTATTCTTAGGAACCAAACAAAACTCTTTGCACACAATCTGGACGTCTTTTTTTAAGATTAGAGAATTTGCTTTCTTCTCTTTTCTGTGCCAAAAAAAGGATACAGATTCAAAGCTTCAGCAGGTGCATCTGGTTCTTCACATCATCTATCTTTCCATTTCTTTGATGATGTTTTAGTTTTTTTTTGTTTGGTTTTGCTACTCTGGGGAATAAGTATTGTCTTGAAAGATTGATGATACCAGTCATGGAGGTTAATAACATTAGTGTACTCTTGCGCCAGCGTGTACCTATATTTATACTTTCAATTATTTTGTTGTATTAAGAGGAAGAAAGTATATAACGTTGACATTCATTGACTATATAACATGTGCTTACAATCCCAAACGTAGAATATTCAGCTTCGGTGTCTTATATTTCCTTGTTTCTCCTTCCTACCGTTGAAGAACCAACCGAAGAACGCACTTACTGGTGCAAATACAGCCGCACCAATTGCTGCACCCATCTTCCCAAACCGGATCATATCTTCTTCCGATTCAATGCAATAATCCATAGGCTGACCACACAAACCCTTGTTATTAGCAAAACTCTCCACTCCAAAGTTGGAGGCTTCGTTGAACTTTGGGACAGGACCGGTCAGCTGATTTTCTGCCACTGAGAATTGTTTGAGCCGCTGAAGTGACGCTAGGTCGGGAGGAAGTTGACCTGTGAACTGGTTATGCTGAAGCATAAGAGTGTTCAAAAAGGTAATATTCCATAAACTGGCTGGGAATTCACCGGAGAATTGATTGTTAGAGAGGTCGAGAGTTGCAAGAGCTGGAACCAAGAAGCCTATACTAGATGCACTACAAGAAAACTAAGCTTTTACTATGAAAATTTACTAGGAAAATAATTCCTCGTAAAATTACTACGAGTTTACTTCGATTTTACGAGGAAACCAGTTTTCCTCGTAAAGTGCTCGTAACCTTACGAGAAAAAATTTTCCTCGTAAAATCGAAGTAACCTTACGTGGCTATTACGAGGAAAATGTCATTTTCCTCGTAAACTCATAGTAACCTCTCTCCTCGTAAAGTCCTAGTAATAGTTTACTACGAAATTAGGAGGAAAGGTTTTGTTACTACGAAATTAAGAGGAAATGGATAGAAAATATTGAATTTAAATCAAAAACGTGTTTTGTACTTACTTTTCCTAGCAATTTTCTAGTAAATTCTCAGATTCAAAAATTCCTATAAATACCTCAGGGATAAACTGGTTAGCTGTTATCAAAGTTACACCTCGAGGACGAATAATCGCTGGAGATGAACCACCATTACAAGAAGAAAACACCAATGAGATCGAGGTAGCTGAAGCAAAAATTGATGAGTTCTTACTCATTGATCCGCATAATCGTGAATACGAAGATGTTCCTGATCACTCAACGGACGAAGGTGTAGACGACAAGTTTTTAGAAAATGATGATGTTTCAACAGATGACGACAATGTATCCGAATGAATTATGTATGTTTATAAGTTTGTTTAATCACAAAAATGAATTTGGATTATATATGTTTTAAGTTTGTTTAATCACAAAATCAATTTGCATTTGGGGTTTGGGGTTTATGTGTAGAAGAGGTTAGGAGTTTGGTGGTAGAAGAGGATATAAGTTAAGGAAGTTGTGGTTTGGGGTTTGGGGTTTCGAGTTTAGGGATTTATAAACCCTTTCCTCGTAAAACCCTAGTAATAGAAAACACGGGCATAGCTGTTTCCTCGTAAGGTCCTAGTAAGGTTTACTAGGGCTTTACGAGGAAACAAACGCGGGCATAGCTAGTTCCTAGTAAGCTAGTTTCCTCGTAAAGGCCTAGTAAACCTTACTAGGACCTTACGAGGAAACAGAAACACGGGCATATCTATTTCCTCGTAAGGTCCTAGTAAAATTACTAGGGCTTTACGAGGAAACCAAATTCCTTATATATACTCGAGCAATCCAGTTTCTCATTTGCTAGTAACCTTCTCTCTAAATCCTCTAAAGGTACTCTCTAATTCGTAGTTAGGTGATTAGATTAGGGAATTTAGATTAGGTGGTTAGTTTAGGGAATTTAGATTAGGTGGTTTACTTTTATTTAGTGTTTTTTTAAATTATACGGGGAATTAATGTTTCGATTTTTTTTAAATATAGATGCCTAGATAGAGCAAGCTTGCTAAGGCTGCCGGTAGGAGGACGTTATCTTCGCTCACCGAGCATGTCACTTCTCTCACCGATGTCCTCGAGATTATGGCAGTTGGAAACCCGCATTTGGAGGAGATGTTGCGTCAGAGACGGGAACGCGGAGGGATTCCAACCCAACAGCATCCACCATCACAGTCACAGCCGGCCACCAACTATGGAGAGGATTTCCCGAGCCAGGACGACTTCGTTCAACAATTTCACGACGACCATCCCTAGTTTTTTTATTTTTAATTGTATATTATGAATTTTAAAAATTTATGTATATTATTTAGTTATTTATAAAATATTTTGTTTTTTAGTTTTTATTTATAATTTGATTTTTTTTTATTTAAAAAAAATAAAATAATTATATTTATAATTATTTTTTTTTAATAGGGAAAAAAACATTTCGAAGCAAAATCGTCGTAAAGGTTCCAAGTAAAATCCTCGTAAAAGGTTCTAGTAAGTTCCTCGTAAGTCTTTACTACGACCTTACGAGGAAACTAATACTACGATCTTACTAGGAAATCCTACGAGGAACTTACGAGGAAAACATACAATACGCCTTTACGAGGAAATGTTTCCTCGTAAATTAGCTACGACCTTACGAGGAAATAGGCTTTACGATGAACATGTTTCGAGGAAACGAGTTTCCTCGTAACTTCCTAGTAAAGGGCCATTTACTAGGAAATTACGAGGAATACCCGTCCTAGTATTGGACGAGTTTTCTTGTAGTGATGGTAAAACTCCAAACAAGTTGTTCCCAGAAAGATCTAGACCTACCAAATCAGAACATTGGTTAATCCCATGAGGAAACTCTCCTTTCAGACCATAACCAGAAAGCTTAATGCTCAAAACCCTATTCTCATCATCATGCCAGCAAGTCACACCACTGATCTTGCAGATATAAGCTGCAGAATAATTACCAAATACCCAACTCGATAAATATTCATTGGGATCTTCAACTTGGGACTTTATGCTCCTCAGGCAATTTACATTGGACTCGTTTGCGCCTGTGAAGCTAGACACCAGCAAGAACCAAAGACATGAACATTGGGGGCTATAAAGACTTTCTAAGTCGCTGGTCGTCTATTGACTTGTAAAAGGAGTGTTTGAGAATATTCAAACACCGGGCATCGGGACCGTAAATACCGGGTTATGGTCGGAATACTGAGGATTATTATCCAAAACATATGGTTCGAGAACTTCAGGTAACAAAAGTCAACTTTTACAAAAGCGGAGTTCAAGATATTTTCGTTTGGTAGCAAAAGTTACTACCCAAAGGTCTCGTTGAATTTGCTAGCCGAGTAGAGACTCACCTTTTGAAAGTTCTTGGCTTTTAATGATTCATCATAAACCTTTTCGTCGTCACACATATTGAACAAAGAAAGAAGAAAAAAAGTTGGTTTGTGTTCAAGTGTATATAAAGTGTTACAAACAAAAAAAAAGTATTCAAGTGTATACATCTGTTCTATAGATTTTGTTTGTGCGGGAATCTCTCAAATCATATTCCAGAAAAGCAAAAGTAATATCGAAACTCAAGAAAGACAAGAGTAAAAACGTATAGATGTAAAGGAACACTCACAAAATCAACGTATCGTGCGTGGAAGGCGATAAAGCTGTCTTGTGAGATTCCAGTAGATCTTTATTGGATCCTGCCTCTCGGGTCGATTCCATATCGGGTCCCCCGAGTTAAAGCCTGAAACAGATATAAACATCAGATCAAAGGAAAGCCAGATGCAAAGTCTTAAGCACCAAGAGAAGCAACAAGTAACACAAAACATCAGTAGTAGTTCTATAAATCAGTTTTTTCTTTCAAAAGAACGATGCTCAGAACTGAACCTGCATGTATATTCCATGTTCCTTACAAAACATCTAATAGGTGACCATGTTTTCATATACAAAATAAGAGTTCACCTTAGCATGACCGTGTCAAACCTTAATTATCAGTCATGGCTTTAAGCTGCTTTTCAAACTTTGAATGGTTCCGTGATGCATGACGCATGTTTTAAGCTCCTTTTCAAACAAAAACTGATATGTAAATTTATTTAACAACGTAAGGAAAGTTCACTCCAAAAAAAAAGTAAAAAACTCAAAAAAAAAAGGTAAGGAAGATATATTCCTTCTTTACGTTTAAAAGTCATACCAGGACTTACCCAACCAAAAAGGAAAGAACTTTAAGAGGATGAATCAGTGACACAAAGAGAAGATAGAAGGTAATTAATCCTCTTAAGCTTAATCTATAACTAACAAAAGTATTAGTCAAATTATTTAATTAATGTAGAATATTTATTACAACTGTATAAATATGTATCTAAGTATAGATCCTGAGAAGTATATAAGCACAGTTTTCATCTCTGGCTCGTGTTCTTTTGTTATAATCACGACGAAAGGCGAGCACCGAGGCGGAGCCATCACTCAAATCTTAGAAACAGTGTGATTTTTTTTTGTGTGCGTGAGGGATAAAAATAGGAATCGAATCTGGATATCTAAGAACTTAGGGTTTGTACCAGTTTTGGAGAGGGGTTATTAGGGTTTCGTTTCCTCCCGATTGGGGAAAGCGAATTCAAGGAGGAGGTGGTGATCTTGAGACTTGAATCATGCAATGTTATTTCCCAATTTTGTTGATTTTTTTTTTTAATTTAATTTTGTGATTGTTAGATTATCTCTAAGATTCCGTATTTTGTGGGTTGAATTTGATTGGTGAATTGATTATTTAATTCGAGTTCTCTTTTTCTGGGTTGATTTGCATCAGTATCTGATATTTGGTTTAAGATTGAAAACATTTGTTGTTGTGCAGTTTTTTTTTAATTATGTTCTTTGTCCATTTGTAACAGTTGGAAGAGCTCGATAGGAACCGGTCTTTGAGTCAGGCTTATTGATTTTATTGCAGATGGTGAGATTAGCTAAACCCCCCTCTTTGTTCATTTTGTTATATTGTCTTTGTCTGTTTCCTGGATGAGAAGGAGTGATGAAGTGGCATATCTAAGGCTTAGATCATTAAGTGATATGAATATGCAGTGATCATGACATCTTTTTGATGGAGAATACTATGTTTCGCATCTAGAGTTGGTGTTGTTTCTGAGTAATTGTCTTGGTATCGTCGTAAACTTTGCAGCTAATATAACAAAGTTCATATATTGCTATTGTTATTGTTATTTATGGACCAGTTAAATCATGAGTTTGCTCCTCAATCTTGTTTGAAAATAGTTTTGTTGTGTGGTCCATGAATAATTTGTTTTTTTATTGTGTAAGTAGCTTGGAAGATTTGAAAATGAGGCAGTTTGTCCTTTGGTAATTCAATTATCTTGAGGCTTGTTTTGTTTTCGTAACTGTGATTGTATCATGTGCAGGCTGATAGAAGAGTTGGTAAGC
Organism: Moricandia moricandioides; assembly: GCA_905132885.1. Lineage (NCBI taxonomy): Eukaryota > Viridiplantae > Streptophyta > Magnoliopsida > Brassicales > Brassicaceae > Moricandia > Moricandia moricandioides. Next base: position 114,405 of record CAJHQQ010000831.1, on the reverse strand, counting down.
GTTCAACAAATCAGATAGGTTTTTCAAAAGTGGACTCTGGAACATGTAATGTTTGTTCCGCTCCTTGTTCATCATGCACGCATGGTAACGTAGGTTTCACTGGATCAAAATCTGACGAATCATCAGATGAAAATGGCCACGGAGTAGCTGCCAGCCAGTGTTCTGTAAACGAGGACCGCCCTTTGCCTTCTCCTGTGGTTAATTCTCGCAACAATTCAAATAACACTGCTAGTGAAGCAAGTAACCATGTAAATTCCAGTCATGATGCTCTCTCTGAGAATGCTGAGAGTAGGGAAACAATCAGACGTTCTGGGATATCCGATGAACCCGGAGCTGGTGCTATGACTTCGAAGACATCTTTTTCTGGGAGTGGGATGAAACGTAAAGTGTCTGCATCAGCTAATGTGTTAGATCAGAGCTCTACCCGTTTAGAGGTCCAGGAAGATGGGATATTGTCAGAATGGGAAAAATTAGGACCACAGGGTGACACAGACAAAGAGGAACCTTCAGTTGAAGGATCCACGCGGTCTGGCCAGAACGGGAAGGATGTGAAGTCAAGTAAAAGCGCTTCCTCCAATAAATCAGATAAGTCAGTCTCATCATCTATGTCTGAGAGCGAGAGCGATTCTGAAATGGTCTTACATGATGTAAGTATTGCGGTTTTGTCTCATATTAGAAATCAGTGATACACCTACTTCGTTGTTTTTCTGTAATATCTACTGTTATTGTTTTTATCTGAGCCTTCTTCTTTTTGTTTTGTTGAATAGGTAAAAGTTTGTGATATCTGTGGAGATGCGGGTCGTGAAGATTTACTTGCTATCTGCACCGGATGCAGTGATGGTGCAGAACATATGTAAGCCTGCTCTTCTATTCATGTGAAAGAAAATTCTTATGGCAAAATTGGATTCAGGATGTGTTGGAATTGCTAGTAGTAAAAAAATATTTGATTTTAGTTAGATATTACTTATTGATATTGATTTTCATGCCTTCCATCAATAAAAGGTAGCTCCATTTTCTGTGCTAATAAAATACTTTTGTTTTACTCAGCTATTGCATGCGGGAAAGGCTCAATGCAGTTCCTGAGGGTGATTGGCTCTGTGAAGAATGTCATTTTTCCGAGGAAGCTGAAAAACAGAAGCAAGGTAAAGCTAATTATGTAACCAAACATGCTATCTGTGGAAAATAGCGTATTTAATTGCAAACAAAACTCAGATTAACATTTTCTTTTTAAAAATTTTCTAACTAACTTGAAACATGCAGAAGCTAAGAAAAAAAGAGAAACTGAGGTAATCCTCAGTCCACAAAGCTCAGGCAAAAGGCATGCCGATAAGCTTGAGGCAGCTCCAGATGCTAAAAGACAGGCGGTTGAAGATTCAACTGGGTCACCCAAGAAATCTATTCTCCCCAGAATAGGTGCTTTATCTCGAGAAACATCATTCAAGGGCTTAAACAGTCCAAGGGGAAAGCTAAATCATCAATCATCTTTTACTGATAAGATAGAAAGTGCACGCTCTACTGGTTCACAGCTTCAATCTCCAAAAGGTAGGCTGCATAATGGGATTGCTCTTTCTGCCTTATCTGTTTTGTCATAGTTCTGGTGATAGAACATTACTTCTTCTTTTTTGTCCAGGTGGATTTTTGAAATCTAGCTCCTTCAGTTGTTCAAGCTCGAAACCAAAAGTGCAACTTATGGATGATGTTATTCTTCCGAGAAAGAAGCTTGGCAAAGACACTTCTCTTGATGTAAGCAAATCAATGTTAAGTAGAACAACAGACACTGGGAGTTCTAGTGGAAACGACTCACAATCAAAAATGCTTGCGTCAAAAGTGTATCATTCACAAGAAGGCAAAAGCCCAAAGCAACTGAAAGATCGTATTACAGAAGCTAATGCTACCGCAGCTTCCACCGACCAGAAGCTTACTTCACGCAGCAGTTTGGGTTCTTCATATGCAAATAGTGATTTGAAGGGTTTGCAGTCTGATGGTAAACGAGGTAGCTTGACGAAGCAAGTTAGCAATCTAAACCGAAACCGTCTACAAAATCCTGTTGCTTCTGGTATGATACCTATCATTTAGTCAATATGTTGATACACACTTCTGTTACGTTATCTTGATAGTATTCTGCTTGTATATGTTTTAATCATGTTAATATATGATCTCTCTTTTCAGGAAGTGATATTTCCAATGCCCGCGAGCCAAGTTCAAGTCAAGCCGACTGTAAGGATGAACTGCCATCCACTTCCTGCGCGGGTGAGGGTGTGCCGAGCAACAGTAATGTAGCTTCGCAGGACAGATTACCACGGTCCAGGGAATTTAGAGAGGTAGGGAAGAAAAGCAAAGAAGCCTCTGGTAAGCGCCAAAGGTCTAGCCTGTTATCTGATGCAAAAGCCTTACCATCATCTCAAAAAGGAGGCCAGACTGCAGAATCTAACGAAACCTCAGGCGTTTCCGATTGTGATCTCTCTACCGCAAAAAGTGTTCGGGAGGATATAAATAAGGGTAATAGGTTGCGAGCAGCAGTAGATGCTGCTCTCCGTAAAAAGCCCAACTTTGGCAAGAACAGAGTATTGGAGCAATGTGATACGTCCTTGGCGTCAAATGTGCATCCTAGTTCTGATAAGCCTTTACGAAATCAGTCAACTCCAAAGATAAATACGAATGTATGGCCTGCTCCTGAGCCGTACAAACAGACAATTGTAACAAATGAAAAGCAGCTTGTGCCCTCTGGTGCTGATGCGATGCCTCCACGACCTGTGGAACTTGATATGAAGCCTGAAGTTAATATTCCCTCTTTGAAGTCTGTCATGAGAGATTGGCCATTAGTATCCCCACCTGCTCTGTTGAGAAGCTCAGCCATTCCAGACCATGAGTCTATATGGCAGTAAGTTTTCTTTGTCCAGTTTTCTTTCCTTTTTGTAGAGAATATCCCTTTGACTGTTCCGTAGAGCTATACGTCTTATATATGTCCATGTAACGCATATTGAACTGTAAGCTTTTTACATCATTTCTTTAGAGGAAACTTGGAGGTGCAGAAAGCTAGAAATCAGCCAGCCATGCATAGCGGAATGCAAGCACATCTATCAACCTTAGCATCACCCAAGGTTGCTGAAGTGGTGAATAAATTTCCAGAAAAGTTTAGCTTGACTGAAGTACCTCGGCTAAGTACATGGCCTGCACAATTTGAAGACATAGGTACTAAGGAAGACCATATAGCTCTTTTCTTCTTTGCAAAGGATGTTGAGAGGTAGGTTTCATACATGATTATTATTTTTCACTCGCTTTTATTACTGGTCCAAATGATTGACTCTAATATCTTTCTTCTGACGAGAGTTTCGTTGCTGCTTGTGTGATACAGTTATGAGAAAAACTATAAGCCCCTCGTAGATAACATGATCAAGAAAGATTTAGCTCTGAAAGGGAACCTCGATAATGTTGAGCTTTTGATTTTTGCATCCAACCAGCTTCCTCCGAATTGCCAGCGTAAGAATGCTTACCAAAGTAGCACTCATGATTAAATAATCTCTTAGAAATGTAATGCCAGTTTATTTTGTGTGAAATTAGTATTGCTTACAGATTTATATACTGCAGGTTGGAACATGTTATATTTCCTTTGGGGTGTATTCCGAGGAAGAAAAGAGATTTGTACAAACCTACAAAAGAACACATCTTTGCCTGCTTCAGATGTTTTGCCGCGTGACCAAGACCCCAATGACTTGTGCCCAACGAGTTCTCCTTCCAAGCATTTGGAGAAAGCGTCTTCTCTACGTGAGAGTCCACACAACGTAAATGAAACTCAAAATGGGAAACATGTTGAGCGATCACCGATCACAAAGGTGGGTTTGTTCGTAGTCCTTGGGTAAATTACAAATGCTTTGTCTCCATCTTTCTGAACTCGTAGTAGGACATTTTCATCTCACTTTATCGGATTCGTTAATGTAGGAGGAAGCTACTAGTAAAGAGGACGAACCAGGTGCGAATCATGTTCCTAGTCAAGCTAATGGATCTAACTCTGGAGATTGTCTAGTGAAGAAGGTTCAGCAAATCGAAGAGCAAGACTTAGGTGGTAGAAAGGATATGCCTTTAACTGTCACGGGCTCAGAGTCTCTGCCCCCTGGCCTAGTCAACCCTCTAGAGAAAGATCTTATCAGTAGTCAGGCTAGTCACAGGAAGCGTCAAGTTTGGGAACCGACAAAACCCGCCACCGTGAACCAGAAAATGGAGCTTGTTAATGATGCTTCATGTGAAGGATCTCCGCTTAAGAAGCTGAAGACAGAAAGCGAAAACAGCAGCGTTTCACGGGGTACATTGGGTAATGATTCCAGGATGATGCAGAAGAGTCCCAAAGTAGTGTTCCTTTTGGACTTGAATGCCGAAGGAGAAGACACTGAACTAGTCGATGATCTCATTCCGGTTGGCAATAACAATGACAACGACCACGACAACAATAGACGGTTGGTTGGTACAGTCCCGGATCTCGAGCTGCCATTTGGAGGTGAAGAAACTACTCAAGAAGAGTGTACAGGACTATTGCCATTCTTAGCGGGAAAAAACAACTCTGGGGAACAAAGTAGTCACAGTATAAATAAAGCAAAAGAGAAAGAAGAAGATGATGACTCTGCTTCTCTGTCGTTATCACTCTCGTTTCCGGGAGAGGAGAAGAAGAATGTGAATACTCCATTTTTTCTGTTCAGAGACCTTCCCAGATAACAAGGTTATCGTTAAGTTTTTTATTATGAGTGTCCCTAGTTTTTTTTGGTTGGTGAAGAAGACTCCAACGAGATAAAATCACAGGTTTGTATATAAAGATATGGAAAAGAAAGATACCGAATGTTTTCTAAAATTACTTGTTGAAATATATAGAATAACAAAAGACTTCTGAATCCCTCTCTCTACGTACTACTTGTGTACTGGTGGTGAGTTTTTAAGACGCATTAGAAGGGTACTTTAGTGATTTTAGCTATAGTATAAGATACCCAGACAAATGTGTCTTCTTCGTCTTCCCAGTGTTCATCATCAGATCTCTTGGTTTTACATATCGAATGGCATCCTGTATTGCTCATCGTTCTCTCTCAGGTAATCGAATCCTTCTCACTTTACTAAGTGTTTCATGTTTGCGAGGGAAGAACAGAACAACATAGAACTCTAAGTTGCGTTTTGGTCTGTGAGAGAAATTTTGGAGAGATCCATATCTTTTTATATAAAAAGGGGAACATTGCAAAGCTTCTTGATTTGTTGTTCTTGAATCTGGTTGCACAGGTGGTGCGTCTCAATCTCATCATGTGAAAGCAAATGGATTGTCTACCACAAAGCTCAGTTCCATTTGTAAAACTTCTGTAATGACTGTTCAGAAGAAATCAAACCGGAGGTACAAGTTATCGGTTTCTGCACGGTATGGGTAAGTATGCATGTCGCTTTATAGTTTTCTCTTGTGGTGAATGCAAGTCTTGTTGAAACTTAGCTCTACTAATGATTTTCAGAGACGAAGGGAGTAGGAGAGGAAGTGGTGGTGGTGATTTCATAGCTGGTTTTCTTCTTGGAGGTGCTGTTTTTGGCGCTGTTGCTTATATCTTTGCTCCACAGGTCATTTCTCTTAATGTCACTCTGTCTTTGATTCTTTTGGAACCTTACTATTGGGAAAAAAATGACATAATACATATAGGTATAGCTCATGTTCAGAGTTTTTTTTTTTTAATTTATGTTACTAATTAAATAGTGTTTTTGTATGAAATCTGTTTTGCAAATGATGAGTTGATTGAGGTTTTGTTCTAATGACTGTTTCATAGTCTGATTGGTTGGAGCTTTGGATGGTCTTTATATCATTCTCTGGCTAAAAGATTTGTTTTTTGGTGCTTTAGATCAGAAGAACGATAATGAGTGAAGAAGATGAGGATGGTTTCAAGAAGCCACAACAACCAGCATACTACGATGAAGGTTTAGAGAAAACAAGAGAGACGTTGAACAAGAAAATCGAACAACTTAACTCCGCAATTGACAATGTATCTTCGCGGTTAAGAGGTCGAGCAAAGAACACTTCTTCTCCCAATGTGCCAATGGAAACTGACCCGGAAGTTGAAGCTACTACTTGAGTGAAACAAGACACTTTACTTCGTCTCTGTTTTTCATTTGTAACCACAGTTGAAAACAGTTACGTTAAGGTTTCGTGTTAGTGCTTCACTTTCTTTCATGTTGCTTCTGTGTGCTCCATGAAATATATGGTGAATTAGTATTTGGTTTAACTTGATATGCATCTTGTAAGAACAAAACATAACTAAAAGATGTTTTTTTTTTGTAGTTTATACAAAACAAAGTGGATAAGATGTCTGAAACAAAACGAAAAAAAGAGAGATAGATAGACATTGGCCGGTGGCCTCGTCACAAATCCAAAATATCCCAAAAAAGGATTCGAAAACTTTTTTTAAAAAAGAGAATCCAAAACCTTTCTTCATTCCTCCAATTCCCAACACAAGCAATCCACAAGATTCGATTCAGCTTTCCCATTTTCTCAGAAAAAAAGTTTGGTTTTTGATTTTGTTGAAACGGAAAAGGAAAACACTTTCAATCTCCTTTTCACTAGTTAGGGTTTTGGGTGTTTCTATTTGATGAGGTGCGAGGAGATTCCTCCTTTGTTTGTGTCTCTGTCAGATGGAAGATAATGATAAGTCTCCTCCCCCTAAGGTAAAATATTCCTTGGAAAATGTGGAGATTACGTTGGCTTATGAGATATCTTGTTTGGATCATCATGTCTAATTTTGATGTTGGTGGAACATGAAGATCTGTTACTGTTTCGTTGAGTATCATTGTTCTTTAGATTCAAGGATCATTGGTCTTATTTTGGATTCTTGTTTGTAAAAGTTGTACACTTTATGTCTGCCTCTAAATTCTGGAAAATGATATTGTTTTCATGTATTCTTCAATTTGATATGGAGGTTGTGAGTTTTTGTTTTGTTTTTGTTGTTGAAGGATTACTATAAGATTCTAGAAGTTGAGTACGACGCAACTGAGGAATTGATCAGACTCAATTATCGGAAGCTTGCTTTGGTTAGTTAACTCAACAACCCTTGTCGAATATTTGTTAAAATGTTCTTGTTGCTTTTAGATTGAAAGAACGATGTTTTTTTTCTTGTTGTGATGAGAATGTTTTTGTGGTGCCATTTACAGAAGTGGCATCCTGATAAGCACAAAGGAGATAGTGCAGCTACAGAGAAATTTATAGAGATTAATGATGCTTATAACGGTTAGTATTTTCCATAGTCGGTTCTTATGCATCTAGAAAGCGGATAAACATTGTAGGAAGAGAGAGTAAGAAACAAAGTTTCGCAATGAGAGAACAATTTACTAAAACTGAAGTATTGATGCAACTCTATATAGTTGCATCTCTATATAAGTATTGGTACACACCTCTATATAGTTGCAATCCTCAGCTCTCTGTTTCTCTAAGGTTTTGCACGCATTGCTTAATGTTCGTGGTCACTTGATATTATGATAGTGAACAATTTGATCTCTCTCTCTCTCGCGCGCTTGTCGTGTCTTGAATCAGTTGAGTTGCTAAAGTTACTCCTCTTTGGCAGTGCTGATGGATCCTGCTGCACGTTTTGAATATGATTTAACCGGTATCTATGAGATCCACAAGTATACTTTGCGGGTGTGTAACATGTTACTCTTTACATTTGAAAAGAAAAAGCACATGGTATTTTGTTTTTGATGATATTTTATTGATTCTTTACACAGGAATATCTTGCCAGGTTTAAGGGAATGATACTCACTTGCAATGGACTCGGCATCAGCCAATCCTCATCACCATGGTAAACTCGCCAGATTTTCAGTTTTGTTTCTCCACAATGTCAAATTCTCATATAATCATATCATGAAGCTGTGTAATTTTACATAGTAGCTTGTACTCATCGCTAAAACTTTTGACTGCAGGACACATCAGTTGTCTGAGACCACCAACAAAACAACAGACTAGCAAGGTTGGTTTTCTTTTCTTTTTTTTAATATCTTTCTTGCTACTTGGATCCATTTCTGTATCACCAAAAAAAGAAAAACAATCCTCGTTATCTTTACAGGATACTGTATAAACTGAAAGCAGAAGTTAGAGGAGACCTGTAAAACTGTGTCTAGATTCCCAAAGACTTTGTCACCGTCTCTTAACATGGTGTTTTTTGCTGTACAAAACTGGAGTCTGGAGCCATAGTTAGATGTTGTATTGTTTCTAAATCGATGTAGAATAAGAGAAGCCTAAATGGTCTCTGGTTTCGGTTCATACATTTACACAGTTGTGATGATTCAGGTCATGTACTATCTACACATCATTCATTGTTTTTCAGACATGAGACATGATACATAAGCACTATACGCTAAGGAAGATAGAGGTGACAGAATAAACTGTGGTTCTGTAAAAGATTAGAGAGCAAAAGCCCATTAAACCACATGGCACGCCTGGCCTAGTAATTGGTACCTTTAAGCTTGAAGTTATCTGTAATCCCATCAGATAATAAAAATAAAAATACGAAACTAAACGAATCAATGAGTGGCTTTTACAAAAAACAGTTCGAATCACGCATATAAAAAAAGACAAAGCAAGTCATAATCTTTTTGTTCATCGCTTGAAAAGGGTTTACAGCTTCAAAGTTAGAAGCTTTCGCATTCTCAAACGATGTGAGTCAAAGAGATACTCTTTGATCAGAAGCTTAATGTATCCTTCACGCACGAGGTTTAAGTTTAGTAACAGTCTTGGATCCATTGCGACGACGTACACTGGAACCTTTTTGGCGCGAAGTTAACCGTCAAGATTGCCCATTATGACGTCATCGTCTTGATATGTTTCCCAACCAAAAAAAAGAGCGGTTTGAAGTTCGAACCATTTAAACCAATGTGGCCATAAATCTGGCCCACTATGACAATAGGGATATACACTTAGTAAATGGCCCATGATAAGTTTTGGTATTGTTGGACCGGCCTGGAACTTAAATTGCATCTTAACACAATCTATTGGGCCCTTTTAAGCTTTATGGACTATGATTTATAAAACTTTTAAATATAGAAACTTTTCTACATAAATTAAACTTGAAGCTAGGAGACGCAGAGTATGATACTAATCAATTATATATGGTATGGTTCCGCATGGCTTCATTTTCAAAAAGAAAAAAAAACTTGTTGTCAAGGAACTATGAATAAAGTTTCAGTTATGTTCATCAAGTCAGTTATGAAATAAAAATTAAACTAAAATTATTAGTTTTGATTTGATTCAAATTCAAGGTTTGATTGGTCAGAGTCAGGCTCCAAGCCCAGTTCTAATAGGTTTCAAATATTTTTTTTCATGATTTATTTTTCTATGTCCAAAGGTATTTCCTTATATGGTGATCAACCTTTTTGTTGACAGATTTATTTCTTACTCAATGTTCTTATGTTTATGATTTTCTAGTCCTAGACTAATTTAGAGCAAAATATTTCAGAATGAGTTGATCCGACTACAAAATTTATGTTAAATCCAATAGTTGTGCACTTGTGAGTCATCTTGTTGATCCATGGTAAGTGTAAGTCTCTTTGCACCAGAAATATTTTAAAGATTAAGTCTCATTCATTGTGGTTCCGCATTAATAATGGCTAATTGCATAATGTTACTAAGTTAAAGTACATTACATGTTAAGTAGATTCATATGCATGCATGTTTTTAAATTTTCACAGATACACGCATCTAGTTTGGAATTTTAAATATCACACATATATAGTTTGGGAGAAGCTTTGTGAAGTTAACTCGTGGGGCTTTTAAAAAAGAAGTAAATGATTTAAGGGTTGGAATAAGATAATTGAGTCAGCTAAAGTTAGTAAGAAAAAAAGTGACTGTGGGTATGAGTTGTGTATATAGGACAATGCAATGCATCCATGCATTCGATTATCATTTAGTCATTATAACTTCATCATCATGCAGCTTTTTTAACTTTTGCTTTTTTCTTCCCTTGACTTTACTTTCTATATTTATTTTTAGCTTGTCAGAGAATAATTATATTTTATACAAGTAAGGACACGAGGGGGGTAAGTATTTGGGAAAAGCACTTTGTTTATTGAATACAGTATATACTTTTTTATCAGCTTTATTGAAACCCAAATTCCAACCTAGTGATAACTTTTTTTCACTTGTTATTAAATGCTCTCTCCAGATTTTGAAAAGAAAATAGAATAAATTAAGAAAAAAAGAAAGAAAGGAGCAATCATAAAGCAATCGATTACAAAATGATTTCATCACCTCTCACATCAGGCTATCTTTTCTGCAATGGGCAGAATAGTCCTGCACCCTTATGTCTCTTCACATTTATTACTCCTTTTCATTGAATTGATCCTTTTCCTCTCTCTCTCTCTCTCTCTCTCTCTCTCTCTCTCAACCTTAAAACTTACATCAATTAATTAAGCTTTTTTGATCCGTTTATGCTGACTTTGCATATAGGAATTTGAGAGTTAATCCTACACTTATGTCATTTTTCTTTAATTAGTGCCCCATCTTGCGCAAAAACTCATTTAGATTTCACACCTACTTAGAGATATCCGTATCAACGTACCCATAGATGTGATGCGGTTCATATAGAGTTTTTTTTTTAATATTGATATTGTAATTATGAATACCATAAAAACACGTGTCTAACTACGATTTGGTCGGAACTTGGAAGATACCATTCACCATATCAAAAGCTCATAAGTCATAACTATTTGTAAAATCACGTCTATATTATTGTTCTTGCAGAGAATAATAAATATGATATTATTGAAACGTTAAAATTTTCTAACCTTTGACAAAGGTTTGATGATCTTCGCCGGGGTTTTAAGCTGTATATAACCCATAGAAAACTCTACAACCCTATAATTTTCTTTTAGATTTTCTGTTTTATTTTACATATGAAAAATTGATATATATCTAATAAAATTTCAGTATCACTTAATCCACCATTACCGTCTTAATAGTGTCATTCATTAGGTTTCTGGATGGATATCAGTCGGTCTAACAAAAAAATATATTCAAGTGATAGCTAAGATAAAATCAATATTACATTTTGTGGTTTCAAGATTGAAAAATTAAATATTCGGCTTGAACCTTCTAGTAATTCAATATATATATATATATATATATATATATATATATATATTCAAGCCTGAATTCAAAATTAATACTCAAGACAAGAGGTTGAAAGAAGTATCAAGGAGAGAAGAATAAATGTTAAACCCGGTATGGTTTGGAACCTAGTCGGTGTGGTAAGTACAATATATGTATTATAGTTACAAGACGTTGGTTGGTGTCACAGTACATTCTTTGGTGTTGTGTGCTCTTTCACCCTCATAATATTCTAACTTTATTTATTAATCATAATAACAATATATAGACATAGAGAATTTGACGTTACATGATATATATATTCAACCAATATTAAGATATGGACCCCCTTTATGAACAATGTACATCACATCTCTCTCTATGACTATTGTTGGTTAATGAGACAACTACAACACCTTCATGCCACATCTCATTCTTCGCTAATCTTCGGTACAACTTGCCAATTCCTTGGCCCATCTTTTTACTCTATAAATATACTCTTGTAGAAGAGAAAACAACTGGTATAGAGTAGCGGATTTTACGAGAATATATATATATAACAAGGATTACCCCAAAAAAAGTTGATCAAAGTTTTGTTTCATATTCTTTCATAACCAAACTAGCAATAGTGATGAAGAAGTTTTACAAAAACATCAGCGAGTGACCAGTACTTCTTAGTTATTAGTTGGAGTGTAGTTCCAGGGATTTTCTTTAACTTATGTTTCTATTGTCTTCCATTTTGCTATATATATATATGCACAATTGAGTTTCGTAAAATTTTGATAGGTACCTTACAAAATGATGTGGCGAACTAGTGGTAGATTGATTACTAGCTAGTGATCATACTTCTAACTTTCCAATGAATTATCATAGTTTTCAGTTAAATTATTTGGTAATTACTACAAAAAAATCTTCTGTATTCCCGAAATAGTACCACATACGTTTTTTTTTATAACTTTTGAGTGTATTTTTATTGTTTTCACCTAGTTATCCGTGCAAATTCATTATGTGATAGGAAATAAATATTAGCTTCTTTGCTATAACTTTACAAAATCAGAAAGGGATAATGATGTCAACCTTTTCTTGTTTCATTATTTTGAGATTGGAAGGGAATGAAATAATTTAATTCACAACTCTAGAAATTTTGCTATTTGCATAACATAAAGCGGTGGGTCCAATGTAACCCTATGATTATATTTCAAAATACGTAAAGCTTAAAAGTAGTTTTTGGGTGTTTCTTTATAATATGGAAGATTTTAAGCCTTAGCTTTATTCTCCAACATGAGACTTGAGAGGGTATTTTTGCACGGTGAACATGAAAGGAAAGCAAAAAAAAAGTGAGAAAAGCATATTATATATCGTTGTTAGTGAGTCATGATGAACAGATCATGTTGGGCTATTCGCATATAAATACCAAAAAATAATTAATGCCCAGTTTGAAATGATTTTCTTTTTGTTGGAAAAGGTTGACCCACAAGACCCAAAAGTTATCACCATGCTTTCATCAAATTAGTCTAATATAATAGTAATACTTTGAAAGATTGGACCGAAAAAAGTAAAAGAAAATTACATACTATATTGTATAGGAAGTGAAACCAATATTCTTCGCATTTTCCTTTTTGTTCTTGTTCTTTATATACAAACGTTGTTTGTAGGAACTTATACTACAATAAAGGTAATAGACTCAATCATATACTGATTTTTTCAAACAATTTATGAACAATATAAAAAGTTTAAACTGATCATAAACGTACTTTATACATAATATCTTAGTACCTTTTATGATCTTATTTTCTAACTCTCCAAATTTTCGTTGACTAAAAAACTAATCAGTACTAAAAGAATATTATAGAGACATTATATATGATCATATTTTTATGCTATATGTTTACTAGGATTTTGAGATGCTACACAAGAAAACACTTTTGCAAGGCGCTCCACTGGGGTCGATTACTTCTCTTATATTCCTTAACCAACATCTCTTTTGCTCTTGTGAGAAAATGATTTTATTTTCCAAAGTATATTTTTCTCTAATGAGAATGCAAAAAACATGAGGGTCCATGAAAAAGTTAAATTAATATTCAATATACATATAGACAGAGGACGACAGCTGGTTTGTTAGGCAGCCATGAGTCTTGCCTTTTGCCCTACTTGAATAATCTTTAATAACACACACTCTTTTATTATGTGTTAAAAACTAACCAGAATTCACTTTGGAGAACTTATTGAGTTTCAGATCTATACCTACCAAATAAATATCACAGGTAGAGAGCATTATGTCCCCAAAAATCACTGTCTGATTTGTACAGGTAGAGCATAAGTACCATATTGCATGTGTCAATATGTTTTCTTATATTTTATATTTTATTTTGTCATCAGTATTGAAAATATTTAGGTATTATTGCGTTTTTAATTCAAACATTGATTCATAATAACTTTTGTTACAAAAAAACAAACTTATTTTAAAGGTCAATCTTATAATAGATATTTACTCAAGGAAAGTATGATTCAAGACAAGATGCAGACTTATATACGTATTTTTTTCAAAAATAACAATAATAAATAAAGGATGTAAATTAAAATATATGACAAATAGATGAACGTCAACGAATTGGTATAATCAACGGAGACTTTCATTCTCCGATATATTCCAAAAAGGTGTAAAATATTAATTTAGACAATATGGAACCTCACGTTCAGTTGGATCCATTTAATGCGTGCAGTGATAATTCATTTTAGATTGATACATAAAATAGTAAATTCTTTTTTGTCGTGAGTAAAAGAGTGAACTAAAATTAAACAGCATTAACAGTTTAATTAATTGTCACATTGGATCTCACTCACCGATGAAAGTACGGGTTCATACATTATATTATCACCAGTTTATTGACCCATTTTAAAAATTTCTAGCCATTGAGAATCTGATAGAGGAAAGAATAAAACATAAGAGCACAAGGAAAGCTTATGTCCTTTCAAGACGTTAATGGGGGCACATAATCCGATCAAACGTTAATAGCTAAGCAAAAAAATCAAGCTTCGTTGTTCTCTAGTTTCAATGTTCCTCTAATAAACTAAACAAAAAATTTAGTTCCCGATATAGGAATTAATGAGTCTGTTCATATAATGTTAATTAATTATTTAATGATAATATCTTCAGTGAGCCTAGGGGTTTCAATAAAAACAGTTTTCGAAAGTGTATATGTACGTAGCTCGTTGAGGAACAGAAAACTAGCTCGTTCAGAAAATTAAAATACACTATATATTTATATATAAAAGATGTAACTAACTTTTTATGTATCGCATTATTTTTTGAGTTTGGCATATATAATTCATAATTTGTTATATCATCATCATCATTGTTATTTGATGCTTTTATTATCTATAGAGTGGTCAATAAAAAGGAATTATTTTATATTGATGTTCATGTGAGAATAGTTGAAACTTTCTTAGGAGACAACTCAAAGTAAAAAAATATAAAGAGATTCTTAAAATTGAGAAGGAATATATGGGCGAATGTAAAGGGAATTAGAAGCAAATCTTTGGGTTCTTTAGAGTTTACTTGTTTTTGCTTACTCAAGGAAACAAACAAAATATACGTTCTGGCTGTTATTTTATATGTATATCATATATAAAACAATTATGCGCTACAATAATAGAAATAACTCTCAAGCATATGACACATATGTACATATACATATGTCTAATGTGTATCATGCAGAGTGTAGTGCGTTTGAAGAGAAAGATACTTTTAAGACATAACTTTTACCTACATTTGGAAGGCAAAACACAAAGTATATTATCCCAAATCAAAAGTGTGAGAAAATAACATTATTTCCGATAGATAAACAAGTCGAAGCAGAGTTTCAAAAAAAAAAAAAAACAAGTCGAAGCATATGAAATAGAAAAATACTCACACAATCTTAAGATTCGCAATATTCTATATACTGTATATATTAAAATTAAGTGTTTAATGTGACAGATCAGTTTGATTTAACTCTAATAGACTTCACAGAATGGTCAAACAAGTGACCAGTTGATTTTGTAGTCTATATCTCTACGAACTAAAATGTCTATGTGTCTATACGAGCTATTCATAAACTCAAGAACGTACTGATATTTAATGTAGACTTATCTCTTTGGTTATATTTGAACAATCTACGGTCAGAAACTTGAATGGTTTGATTCCAAAATCGTATAAAATAAATTAAATAAATATATAAAAATTTAAAGAGAAAGAGTGAAGTGAGAAGCGAAGAGAGTGGGGGAGAAAATAAAAAAAAAAATAAGTCAGAGAGGACACAGTTTCTTTCTCTCTCAACATATGTATCCCGTCGTCTCCGGGGTACCAAAATCAAGTACCTATTTTTATTATTAATTTAGAATGTATTTCCTATATATGTGTTGTGTTTGTTTTTCTTCTGCTTGTTTTTATTTATTTATATAACTTTGGCTTTTGCTTTGACTAAAGATTTAGATAGGACAGAAGAGAGCGACCCTTTATTCTTTCTCCTCTTGTACTTTTCTCCAACATTTTTCATTATTATTCTTCATCACAATCTGTGAAGATTTAATTTACTACTCTAATTGTTAAGGTTCAATATAAGGTTAACTTATTTTTGTTCGATATAAATAAATCTGCATAAAAAAGAAAAAAACAAGCCCCAAACATGTTTACATTTTTTTTTAAAACTCATTAATTTACATCAAATTTCATCTATTATATTAAAAATATTATCACTAATATTTTAGTTACTTCAGCTCTAAGTTAGATTATCACTAGTCATAATAAATTTTCGGTGACTTGCTAGTTACTTTAACGAAATTAATTAATGTAATAGTAAAATATTTTCTTCATTTAATTTTAAAATATTTATGTTCTAAAAGAAAAACTTGTTTCAAAAAAAAATAATTAATTATATTTTTAATGTATTTTTATGAAGTAATAACGATAAATTGTAATTTTGAAGAACCTGATTGTGGTTATTAATTTTGAACTGATTAAAAATTATTAAAATAATTAATCAAAAAAATAATATATTTATGATCAAAACTTAAAATAATTATTAATATGTATGAAAACTTTAGGATATATGTCATTTTAAAATATCATCTCAAAGAAATAAAAAGTTTACACTGTTTGAAATATAGTAGTTTATAATAATTTGACAAAAAATGAATATAATAGTTTACATCTTTACCCTTTCTCAACTGTTGTTTTCCAAAATATATACTACATGTACTAAATACATATCTCTCTAGGAACATCTCATAAATACATGTTCTCTCTCTCTCTCTCACCTATTTTGATTTTCCTGAATTTAGTTTTATTCCTTTTTCTCTTCTGCCTTTGTTTCACAACACACATACCTATCTCTCTCTTCTCCTTTTTTCTCTATCTCTCTCTGCGTCTTACTTTGAGCATGTTTGTTTCTTCAAGAATATTATTATTCAACTTTTCTCTCTTCTCTTCCTTCTTATTCCTCTTCCAAGCTCCTCTTTAACTTCATCTCCTCTCACTTTCTCCTTTCCTTATGAGATATAGAGAGAGAGAAATAGAGAAAAAAAACCAAATCTTTCAGACACCCTTTTGACTTCTTTGTTCAAAGAATCTCTCCTTTATTTTTACCTTAGAGAAATAATTTTAAATTTAGAAGCCAAACCCTCAAGAAAAAACAAGAAGTAGCAGCAATAGCAAGAGAGGTTTCTTGAAGGTTGTTTAATCATGCCCATGGAAGGAGTTTTTCTAGAGAAACCAAAATCAAACACAACAAGTACTCTTCCTGATCTATCTCTCAACATTAGTCTCCCAAATATTCATCATCAGCTTCATCACAATGAGTCTTCCAAAGAATTTTCAAGAAGATCATCCCAACCCGACAACAACAGATCATCAAACTTTGAACTCTCCTTAGCTCATCATAACAACCCTAGTACGAATCAACCCACAAGAATCCTCCATTGTCCTGAGAGAAGTAACCTTAATCTTTCTCATCATCAGCATTATAACAACCACATCCTTAATGGTGGAAGTCTTCATCAAAGGGTCGATGAATCCGAGATGAATAATATCCACCGTCCGATTAGAGGCATCCCGGTCTATCACAACCGTTCATTCCCTTTCCACCAACAAATCTCTCCTTCTTCTTCTTTGCCTTCTCTTGGAGGAGATTTCTCAATCTTAAGCTCATCTTCTGGCTCTTACCGGTCGTTACAATCTTCCCCGAGGCTAAAAGGTGTTCCTATGCATCATAATCACTATGGAGTCGTTGGATCTTCAGATTCTTCTTATCCTCATCATCACCATCATGGGATGGTCAGATCAAGATTCTTGCCTAAGATGCCGACAAAGAGGAGCATGAGAGCTCCTAGGATGCGTTGGACGAGTAGCCTCCACGCACGGTTTGTTCACGCCGTTGAGCTTCTAGGCGGCCATGAAAGTACACTCGTATTTACATATCATAATCACAGTCTAAAGATCTTGTTCTAAAATGTTTTCTTTTTGTTCTAAAATGTTTGTATTTTGTTGTTGTTGTTGTGAATATAGGAGCAACTCCAAAGTCGGTTCTTGAGCTCATGGATGTAAAGGACTTAACATTAGCTCATGTGAAGAGCCATTTGCAGGTAAATCTACACTCCACTAGAAATTAAATTAAACAAAAGAAGTGCTTTCGTGTTTATGCATATGATAAAATCAAACGTTGGTTTATTAGTTTTTTTTTTATCTCATCTTCTTATTGGTTCCTTTCCCCTAGTATGAGTCTACTCAAGTTAGTTCCAATTATTAAAATTCTCTAATTATGAATATTTCATAGTTTTCATCACCATGATGTCCCTCTCTCTCTCGCCTTTCCCTTGCACAAAAACAGGTTAATCAAAAAACTAGATATTTGTGTACATATACATCATCAGAGCAATGAATAGTCTTGAAGTCTCTGAAGCTTGTGCTGAAACTCTAGTGTCCTAATTTTTGTTTTCTTGTTTTGTCTTTGCTTCGAGTTTAGTCATTTTTTTTTGTAGAGACGGCACAATTGCCAAGAAATTGAATTAGTGATGAATTTAAAGGGAGAAAAGAGAGAGAGTGTAGGTATAGCTTTAAGAGACTTAAACCTTTGAGAGAGAAGTGAGATGATAGAATTTCTTTTAAGTTTTTTTTTGGAACACCCTTGTAGTTATAATATTCTTATTTTTAAAATAAAGCAGGAAGAGGGGACAAAAGTAGTCATCATTACTCAATGATAATAATACGATCTTTCAATTACTCAGCCTTCTTTCAGACATTAACCTCGTGGTCTGAAAATCATAAATAAATAATTAAATGTACAACACTAGTTCCAAGACAGACCCAGAAAACCACACATTTGTATAAAGTTCATATGTGTCTGCATATATGTCTCCAGTTTTGTCAGATTCATCATATATTCAAAATAATATTACTTAATTTGTTTTATTTGTATCGTTAATTTTATTTATTGATTTTTTTCCTTAGTTTTAAAGCTATAATGCCTTTTACTCTCATTTTCCATGCAGATGTATCGAACTGTTAAGACCACTAACAAACCTGCTGCTTCATCAGGTATGTATTATTCCGAACAATTTCATCTGACTTTACATACACACACATTATATATATATATGAATATTCACATTTCTTTATAATACCTTTCAGCTTTATATATGCTAAAGAGATGAACATGGTTTATACAAAGAAAATATTTAATAAAGCTTGTGTGCCTCGCCAAGAATATTAATCAGATTGTAGGTTCGATATATAATCACTACACCAATTTATCGAACAAAATTATAATCAATTAATTTCAAGCTAGAATCTGAATATGTGATTCGGTTGTATATAATGTATTTTAACTTAGAAGCATAGCTATTTATTTGTACTAGTTATTCCAATATTTCAAATATTCCCTAAGAATTGGAAAACCTCATCTTTCTTTTGATTGAAACCCTAAGTTTAAGTGATCAAGGTTCAAAGCAAAGCAAACTAAACTTTTTTAAAAAAAACAAAGCAAAGCAAACTAAACAAACATTCATCTTCAATACTGATATTCTCTAAACAAAAAAATATATATATCAATGACTACATAGTAAACTGTAAATCTTTGCCCAAAAGAGCTAGTAAATCAAACACAGTATGAATGACTTTGACTCATGAATTATTCGTTCACTGAAACAAATTATTTTATATTCATATGGATTTTCTATTTTCGTTGTACACACTGAATATTTCGTTTTATTTTTTTTATTTGGCACAATTTCCAAGGTTTGAAACATATAGTACAGTGATTTTAGTCAAGCCAAAAGCTGGAAAATATTTAAAGGAAAGCAATTTCTTCACTGCACTGTCTTTTACCAAAAGCTTACAATACTTGTTTTATTTTAAACAAGAAACCTTAGAGGGTAAAAAGTTTTAGATAAAACTTGATAAAAAGTTAATTAATTTCAGATGGGTCAGGAGAAGAAGAAATGGGCATAAATGGGAATGAAGCTCATCATCATTCATCGACAGATCAAAGGGCACAATCTGACGATACTTCTCCTCATCAAGAAATTGACTTTCCTTCCACACAACCTCGTTGGAGTAACTCTTCAGGGTACGTTTATAATCTTATTACACACATATATATATTAGGTACATGTATCACACGCACGATATGTTATATATGACGAATTTATAAAGGGTTTAGGGTTCTCTTACCTAATCGTTCCTACTTCTTACCAAGTTAATATATCAATTAGTATTTGGTTTACCCCATTTATAGATTTTTGGATGATATTTCGGGCTTTTTTTGTTCGTTTAATTGGTAGTTTTGGTAACAGTGAGATAATTTATTTAGGATTTAGGGTTTCTGATATAGCTATATGTACAGAGTTTTTTAAAAGGGAAATTTTAATTTTACCACAAACTTGATCTCAATTTTCAAATTTACTTTTAAAGATTAAATATTTTAAATTTGTGATGAAAAAAATTTAACCATCTTAAATTATTTATACATGATTAATAATCATTTATAAAAATTTATAAACCCAATATAACCACTTAAGTAATAATCACTAAATCATAAACCAGAATGTTATAGTTTTTTATTAAAGGTATTTTTGAAAAATAATAGACAACTTATGATATTTCAAATAATTTTTCTTTTTAAAATCATTTTGGTACATGCCATTATATAATAAAAGACTTTGTTCACATGTATGACATAAAGATTGTGGCGTCACTAGTAACGTGCAGTGCAAAGTACGTTATTGCGACTATCATTTTTCTGGTATAAATAAAAAACTATTGAGTCAAGTGGTTTACCATTTTTAATTGGTTACAAGTTACAACTTATCTATGCATGGATAAATAGAAAGATTCTTAATTTCATTATTTTCAATGTTCTTTAAACATATAACAGAGAGACATGGCCATTAAGTAATAACTGCTCAAGCGATATAGATACGATGATCAGAACTTCAACAACATCAATGATCTCTCACCATCAAAGATCCTCCCTTCAAATCCAGGTTCTAATAATATCCCTTATATATTCATATACATCTATGTAGATATATTGTTTTTCTTAGGTCTTTTAAAGGTTCTAATTAAAGTTATTTCGCAGGAGCAAAGGTCAAACGATCAAGCAAAGAGGTGTGGAGATCTTAGTTGTAACAATCCAAGTTTGGAGTTCACATTAGGAAGACCCGATTGGCACGAGAAATGACTTTCTTGATCCATCTCCATTTTAAAAAATATATATACAAGGAACATCTATGCAGTTATATCGTTGTGACGATTACTTTCTCAGCTAAAAAGTTGAAGAACATGTAGAGAGAGCCAAGCCGCTCAAGAGTGTTGATTTTGGCAGAAAGAGAAACACTACCAAGAAAAGGAAATAAACTTTGGAGGCTCTTTTTCTCAAGTTTCCACTGATGAATTTGATATGAAGTGAATGATCAATGTATGAGTTTTTGTTTTGGTTTTCCAGAGGTTGATATGGTGTGATCATAAGCTATACATAAAGTTTGTTTTTATTTTTGGTTGGGAAAGAAAGCCTCTTGGTGGATTAGAGGGTTTCTAGTTTTATCTTTGTAGGTGTTGCTAGCTGATATGTAGAGAGAGAGATTTGAGTTAAGATTTAATATGTATACTCTTCATTCTTAAGTACATGAACACACAAAATGTATGCATACACGGATCCAAAATCCGCATACATTGATCAACATGATTCTTCTCTGCTTCTTCACTACAAGCTCAGTAGATAAACATTTATGCAAAACTTTCATTAACAAACATGCTTGACCAAAACTAGGGGTTTATCTACAAACTCTTTAGCTACTTGTAATTAAAAAAACAATGCCAAAGAGAAGGATGATTCGTTCTTTAAACTCTCGATATTTGTCTTGATGACCACTGAAGCAGGGAAGACGAGGAGGCATCCCAATAGAAACAAGAGGCGAATCAAATTACAATCAAATATGCAGCCCTGTTGGGCCTTAAGCTAAGCCCATTTGTTAGATGAGTTCAAGTGTTATTGTTACTAGTTTTCTTACTTCAAAATGTAATGGTCTTTATATAATTCTGATCAAAGCATCTAAAGTAAACAATATATAAAAACACTTCATTTGTTTGCCCGCAGAAAATAAATAGAGATAAATTTCATATCTGATTCTGAAATATTAATTTACTATTACATATTTCCGTGAAAATAAACCTTACACATTAAATTATAGAAATGTTTTCAACAATAATTAGTCATTTTGATTTATGGTTTCCATATTTCAATACACTTCAAATTTCCATTGAAAGGAACAAAAAAACATATAATTGGGAGATATATCATTGATATATAACTGACATTTTAATTTAATTAGTGAATAAACTCCAAAGCTGCATAGTAGGCGACTAGCACTGGTAAAGAGACCATCATTCCAAATATCACCCTACAGTTATCACATAATTAAAACTGAATTATATATAACAAAAAAATTATAAATAAAAATTGACAGATTTTTTTTTTATAAATAGACTTACGCTGTGCTTAGAACATCTGCATGTAATCCGTATTCCTTAGCGAAAATGAACGATGTGATTGATTGTGGCAAAGCAGCCTGTAATTACGTCAGTAATTTATCACTAAACTCAAACAAATTAAGTTTGTCTCCTATCTATAGCTAGTGGGTGAAAGGAATGATTTGGTGTATTGCAGTTTTCCAAATTTGATTCGTTATATGCTAATCAACACATGAGATGTTACTTAATCTATCAAGCTCTATACACATATCAAACGTACGTTATTTATAACTAGATTAAAGTAAAATAAAAACTTTATCAAAAACTGAACATTTTGTTGTCCTTTGCTTTCTATAGTTTATAAAAGAAAAATAAAACTTGATCAGACAAACAAGAACGAAAATACAAGAAATGGATAGTGACCTGAATGATGGCAACGCGGAGGACATCTCCGTGGAGGCCAACGGCGATGGAACCAATGGCCATGGCAGCTGGTCCAGCGATAAATTTCAAGACCATCCCCATCGCAGTCAAGCTTGTTCCACATACTATCAACTTATCTTGAAGTGCCATGAATATCCCTGCGTATGGATATACATTTGTAAGCTCAACTACGTACTAGCTCAATATGGTTACGTAATATATATACATAGATAGGTATTTAAAACATATAGAAACGTACCCATATTGAACATGGCAGTTCCTGTTCCTGCTTTTGACATTATAAGAATCGATCCCTCTATTATGCCCGGCATCTCAAAATGCCATCTATTTTCATCAATAGTTACAAGATTCAAGTCTTTAATATACACTTATTATTCTTAATATATACATCATAAAAATTAGAACCCTAATCCCATTGTTTACAACACCTGTTTAGTCAAGACTCGCTAGATTATGGCCGGACATGATTGTTTATTCGCATGTACGTTTGTGTTTATGTTATCTTGTTACAATGTCTAAGGACACTATAACTTAGAAAGGCTAACGTAAATACAAAAAAACAGTTGTGTTCCATCACCATTTTATTATAGAGTGTAAGACGCTAGACCGCAAAGTATTTTTGATGGTCTAACTTCAAATTTTAGATGTTTTCAGGCCGTTAAACGGTTTACTTAGATGTTAGACGTTGAGCTTAGTGTCTCCTGATCACACATACTTAAAGCTTTGTTAAAAACATTTCATAAAGCTAATATATATTGTAAAGATTCATTTTTACCTGCTAGAAATAAAAGCCCATGCGATCCCAAGGATACAAGAATAGCAATTCGGATTCGTTGCAAGCTTCAACCACACGACAGACATGACCTCTTGGAACGACTTCTCCTCTCCCACAGCCACGGTTTCCTTTCTACCACCTTCGATATTGATGTTATCTACCTTACTATTACCACTAAACCCGGCTCTTCTAAGCTCTAAGACAAACAACAAAAGTGTGAGCCACACGATTGCCTGAAACACCGAGGATTGAACCACGAGATCAACAGCCTCTTGTCCGTACATCGCCTTTGCCAGTGGCACACCCACGACAAGAGAGTTAGTAAGAGTGCATAGAGAGAAACTAGTAATGGACCAACAATAGCTTCCTTTGCTGCTATATTTGGCCCAAAACACTAAGACCACAACTATGATGACCTTAGAGAGAACATCGGCTGCGATGAACCGGTAATTCATGTTGAATGGGTCGACATGAGCGGTGAACTCGATGGTGAAAAGTGGTTGGGTGAAATAGTAAACGAGCTGGTTTATGGCATCGCACTGATCACGAGTGAAGATTTTCCACCATTTCACCGAACCATAGCCTAAGACTAAGGCTACATAGAGTGGAACCATTGCTTCGATGACCTTGTAAACATCTCCCCCACTTATCATGGTTTTACCAAAAAGAATGCTATATGTAATACAAAGTTTAGTTTCTGAACTTAGAAGTTTGCAAGTATAAGCAACGGGAAAGAAATTGAAGCTTGTTAAGTTCTTTTGTAGATAGTGAATGTGGTAAGACATAACCAACCTGTTCATATTTATAGATACGATTTTTGTTTTTTTCAATTGAAGAAAAAAAAAATATATATATATATATATATATATTCGATTCTGTAAATATATAATATATTAGATATCCATGAGTAATAATATTATTCAAGCAAAATTAAGGGTTTTTGGTATAACAATAGTAACTTTTTTTTTAATTTGTTTTGTTTATATGGTTTCAACTTAATTACAAGTATGTATACATCATATATGGAATAATTCCTATAAAATAATTGCAAGATTTAAATTTAAGTTAATAGTTATTAGCTTAATAAGATAATAGCTATTAGTTTAATAGAGAGAAACGAAAGTTATCATTAATATTAGTATAATTGACCAGACCGGGCCATGGCATATGATTCTATTCCAAATGTTTCCTCTATATATTGGGTTTAGTCTGTGTATGACGTTAACATGTCTTTCAATATTTGACTATATCAATAAATATAATTGATGATAATGTCGTAGAACAAATTAAATAATGAGGTCAGCTTGAGCC
Source organism: Moricandia moricandioides (assembly GCA_905132885.1). Taxonomy (NCBI): domain Eukaryota; kingdom Viridiplantae; phylum Streptophyta; class Magnoliopsida; order Brassicales; family Brassicaceae; genus Moricandia; species Moricandia moricandioides. Next base: position 89,787 of record CAJHQQ010000831.1, on the reverse strand, counting down.
AGAAAGTCGCACTTAGGAGTCTGAGATCGCCTCTCCCAATTTTAACTTGTTGGTTTGATGATTCTTAATTACCTTTTTAGCAGACTGATAATGCGAACATAACTATACAATCATTTACATATTGACTATAAATGGCGATTAGTTACAAGTTTATGAACTCATTACAATCACTACAATCATTTACATATAGCTTGCATAACTATACAACCACATGTGAGCATTACCAACTATTTTTAGAATATATAAACCATACTAACCCAAAATCATATCTTTCTAATATAACGTTTGAATATTCTTTCATAAATAGGAGCAGCATATGCTATTGCATGAAATTTAAGCAAAAGCGCATGGAATAGCTTAAAAATTAAGTTTATGTTCCCTACACCTGGCGATCGATAGCAACTATAATCATATATCCGACAATGATAGTTTTAACATTTCATGCCTTTTTAAAAAGGGAAAAATAGGCTTATAAATAGATAAATTAGTGAGAAGAAATTAACTACTTAAAATCCTTTTTCATATAAATAACTTACTCTTGTCTTAAACCATGTATATATTACGGTGCGAAAGAAATGGTCCTGGCAAGACAAAATCATATGTGGTCGAACCATGGTTATATGCCTTCCATCAATCAAAAAATAAATCATGTTTTGTTTTACAATCGTATTCATCAATGACGACAAATTTTTCTACTAGGTATATTCATCACGATAAGAGATTCGATTTAACTTAATTTTACATTTTGATTTTGATTTGACGATAACATTTCATGGTTTAAGATTGAGGAAATAGTTTTTTTTAAGAATTTAAACAAAGAAAGAAAGAACAAACATCATCGTCTGAGCATATATGTGTTGGACTAAACAACAAAGAAATTTGATTGACTAATGGAACAAGAATTAAAACTGGTGGATTAAAAATATGGGGAGAACGTGGATGATGCTTCTTCACTGGTGAAATTGATGGATCACACATTTAAACATAGTAATATAATGCTATTAGAATAAGTTCTATTCCGTAATATGCTTTCATTTCATTAGATATGCTGACAATATAGTCATGCTAATATCGAAAAAAACTTTTGTTTTTCATTCATTCATCGTCCATATTTTTTCATTCTTATGTCGGAACTGCTAGCATGATTTGAAAGTTTATTCCAGATCATATATGTACCAGTGTACCATCCATAGGTCTCGAGTATAATCTTTTTCAGACCAAAAAACATTGTATGCTTGTAATTAATCATCATTCTAAAATTAGAGTATGAATTCTCAAAGTTATATCATTCACTAAAAAACTTGCCAGGAGTAGAATTTATTCAATAATATAATTAGCAATATCCACACGCTAATCTATCTTTACAGTTTCGTATAAGAAACAGATTAAAAATCTTTTTTTTTTAAAAAGGATTTATTCTTTAGACTAAGTTGAAAAGAAAAGAAAGCTCCTAGTGCAGGTGGAATAAATCCTCTATTTGAAACGACTTCACTTCTGTCTTTTTTTTTTTTATAAAAATTATCTTTGTGGCTCACAAATAATCTGCCTCATCACTTAACATATGCTACAAAACCTACTTGGACGTACTCCTCTGCTAGCTTCACATAATGTTTTTATTCCGGGAATATCATGTAGAATCTAATGTAATGGTTATACTTGAGACATCCACTCTTTGGCTTTTCTCTTCTCATTTACTTTCAGCAGAGAAGAGAAGAAAGAAGAATTTTCTAAGCATGGAGAATGATTTTACATTCAAACATAAAAAGTCTTCAAAATTAGTGGCGGTAGTCGAGTTGTTCGATCCTCGCTGGTCACCCAAACTGCATTAAATGGTAAGAAGACGTGATTACTACGGGTTTCGTGGAATTAGTCGGTTGACCTCGGTTACCGGACACCTGATTATCAAAAAAATAAAAGTCCTCAAAAATATGAGCTACATCAAACTCTTTGGTGGTATGTAATCAGTCGTTGGACCGGTTTGAGATTGATTTTGGCGGTTTTAATTGGTCTGGCGGATATTTAAATGAGAAAACCGGTCGAATTAAACCGAACCAATCGGTTTTTAATTTCGTTGGTTCTTGACACTTAACGTACAGTCTGGTTTTCCTCGTGGTCTGCTGTTTCTTTAAAGCTGTACCAAAAAAAATATTTTAAAATATAAAAAAAAGCCAAAAAGACAGAAGACGAAGAACACAAAAGATGAAATTCCCTTCTTACCCCTCTGATTCTTCTCCTCTTCCTCTAGAACATCTCTCTCCGGTCTTCGCCCAGAGTCTCGAACCTCTTCAATGTCGTGTCCTAGAGACTCCATCACATACAACGTCACGCGCTGCGCGTGTGGAATCGGTCAGCTTCTAAACCGGAGCTCAGGAAGCTGCGAGATCTTCGGTCGGTCGTCGACGATCTCTACCGACAAAGATATCAGCTACAAGGGAATATCTTTCGCAGAGACGCTATTCGCTTTCGATAGAATCAAAAAGTTCACGCAGTCTCAGGCTGTGTTCTTAGAAGCCACGCTCTTGATGCTTCTCTCGTGGTTAGTCTTCTGCTTCTTACTCAGATTCACCAAGCTCGGCGACGGTCGTAATATCTGGTTCAATCTCCGTTGGTGGATTACTCGGCTTGATGTCTTCTTCTCCACTAGGCATTGGCTCGTTAGTACTTTCTCCTTCTTTATTTGCTCTGCCTTTGCTTCTTTTTTTTTTTAATACTAGGAAGTTCAGACGAAACCTAAACCACAACATCATGTAATATTAGTTTTGAGCATTGTTTTGTTAATGAGGTTTGCATCACTTTGAATCTTTTGCAGGATGATCAGCAGGTTGTGAAGAAACGCAAGACGGAGCTAGGTGGAACATTCTCTGTTGCTAGCTGGATAGTGTTCATAGGACTTTTCGCTGCGTGAGTCTTTCTCTATCCTATGATTCAAGCTGTTTAAGAAATCGCTATGCGGTAGTTACGCACCTCTAATGTTTAGGCGGGCGCTTAGACCAATATTTGAAATTGATTTTGAAAAAGGAACGTTTAGTTCAGATCAGATTAGATTAGAGCACTGGTAAAGATACTTATTTGCTTTTCAGTTTCTTCACAGGTTGCTTTACCAAATCATAACCAAGAGGACCATTGAAGTTCACAACGTGAGAGCTACTGGTTCTCCAGATTTAATCTCATTCGAAAACGATCTGGAGTTCAACATCACTGCTGTTTCCGACATGAGCTGCTCCAACTTACGCGGTATTGGGAATGTACTCACTGGTAATCCAGGATTCAGCGACTTCAAAGTTGCTTCTCTGTCCACTCTTGGGAACTATACTTGTAGGAACACAACTTCAGGACCAACTGTGAACTTCAAGTGTACTAAATGTCGTCTCACCAACGACTACATCTACATCTCGTGGCATTTCGTTGATCTTCCTGGTTCCCCTGCAGCTGCTGTTGGGTTTCAGTTTAACTTCACTTCTAAGAATGGTCCTGACAAGAAGCATGTGAGTTTTGTTAGTGGCACTCTTAGAAACGGGAGCATCCTTGATGAAAGACCGGTTACTTTTCGTGGAACTGAAGGGAACATATTGAAGTTTAATCTGTTTCCAAGGATTTACCATCATCTCCAGGATCTTAAGCTTATCCAGCCTCTGTTCCATGAGTTTATCCCTGGCTCAGTTTACCGAGAAACTGCTCAGCTTCAAGCATCTTTGGGGAGGTCAACAGATGGCATACTCAACACCACACTGTTTATCAACTATCTGTCTTCTTATATTGTTGAGATCGACCATGAAAATATACTCGGTCCTGGTAAGTACACTAGTTATTTCTTATCAACTTAGAGATGGAAACTACTGATGCTAGAACAGCGTTAGTTATAACTGAAGTATCTTTCTGTCTTTTTCTGTTTGCTATTTTACAGTTAGCTTCCTTGCTGATCTTGGGGGTTTGTATTGCATCAGTATTGGTATATTTTTCTACATACTAGTGCAGGTTTGAAGCCTTTTCATCTTCTTTATTTAATGTTTTTTTTCTCTCTTTAAGCATATCATGTATGGTGGTAACTCGGCTCTTCAAATAGTGTGAGTACAGGATCAAGAAGCTGCGAAATGAAGATACAGTATTCAGGAGGATACGGAAACGTCGTAAAGCTCTTGACCACTGGGACAAAGTACTTGTTTTCTTCTTCTTCTTGCAACGTTTTCTTTTCTTATTATGAGTTGCTCATAGAATACTCCTTATTTAGCTGAGAAGATATGTTGCATACACATACGATTGCCGCATATTGGGTGATGATGCCATCAAAACGACAAAGATGTCAGCACTCTGTGGCTTAGCGAGACCTTCAACATCTCCTTCAGAATGTGGATCATCAAGAACCAAAATGCAGCATTTTATCATGTCGGCCAAGAAACCTGGCTTAAGCATTGACAAGGTAACTAACTACTGTTATATTTTGGGTTTCCTTGAAAATTCTTAATTGTCTATTGTCTTCCAGAATGCAACTCCACAACCTGCAAGCCTAGAAATGAGGCCTTTGGATTCAACTTCTTCTTTGGCTCATGGAGCTAATACCTCAAATAAGAAGAGTATAAACCAGTCTTCTCAAAGCCATCTACTTTCTCACACCAATGGCGATATAATCCCTCCACCTCCTTCAATGGGTATAATTTACACTCTCTACCATTGTTTATAACTTATTCATCCACATTGACTAAAATCTGAGACCTTGAACTGGTACTGTTACTATTGCAGAGTTCAGTGAAGGTTCTTCTGGTTCAGAAGTAGACATCAATAAGAAATTTCAACTTCTCTATGACTACAATGTATTGCTTAGGGAGAAACTTTTAGACACTCATTCTTTGCTCAATGCTTTGGGTGCCAAAGCATCATCATCTTCAACCACGGAACACGGTGCTTAAAACCATGAGGTCGTCTAACAGATATTGTTTGTATTCTCTTTGTAACCCCCTCCCACATTTGTAGAGAACAGGAATGACTACTGGTTGTTGTATCTTTGTGAATATGCTTAATTGCTAGTAGTAGCAAAATTTATGATTGAAACCATAGAATCGACCAGAAGGAAAGATAAACAGTAGATATTGTCATAATCATCAAAACTAGTCTAAGTTTACATTATTGAAAGTCTCATAAAGCATGCTTATAATTAGAAGTGATAAAAGGAACCTGACCTTGTGAGATAGATTCATTGGTTCAACTTTAACTGCTTGAGTTAACAGAGGTCCAGAGCTGGACCCAGTTAACCATAGCATCAGCAGCTTGGGTGAAAGTAGGATCATCTGAACCTAACTGCTGTTTCACTGCTTTAGCAAGCTCAATCACACAATCTTCAACTTTAAGTGCAGTCTCTGGCAACTTCAAAGACTCGAAGAAGGGAACACTTTTCTCCATCAGATCAACTCCTTCCCATTTCTTCCTCAAACTCTCCACAGCATCTCCTCTCTCGTTTCTCCACACATAAGGCAGTCCAGTTTTCACACCATAACCCAAATGATCAGAGATATGTTTCAGACACATACCACACCAAACATCTTCAAGTGTTTCCCATCTCACTTTCCCTTCTCCAGCCAATCTAAGTGCAGGAACCAAAGCTGGACCAATTAACTCCCGGTTAAAAGCGATGTTGATCCCACTTACTGGTAGCATAGCCTTGAGGGGGACAGTCATAACCGCATCAACATAGGAAGTGTTCCTTTTCTCTGTCTTGAGAGCTTGTGTTGGAGCATCAAGATCAGCCAGGTTAAGCCAAAGTCCACATGATGCAGCACAAGGGACGCCACTTCTAAGACTGAAAGGGTACCCACGCACAAAATCAGCTCCCTCGCAGTAAGGATCATAAAGGGTATTGAAGAAAAGAGGCGTGGCTGGCTTTTCGAGGTTGTTCACGTGGTGAGAAACAGCATCCACTAAGAACCCCTTGGGATCTTTAGCCGGGACACAATCATCATCAATAGAGACAATGTACTTCTTTTTGGACACGAGGTAACCGAAGTATCTGCAAGAATATCCCAAGAACATGGTGGAATTGGATGTTCCCACAACTTTGTCCATGTCAGTCTTTGAGTAGACATCTACATCAAAGCCTTCTGGTATGTTGAGTTCCTCCTTGAGCTCAGGATCTTTGACAACAATGAGATGGAAACCGGAGAAAAAGGGTCTCCAGCTGTTCAAGAATGGTGTCAGGTCAGCCTTAACAGCTCCAATCACAATGTCAACCTCATCCTTGTTTATCTCAGCCATCTTTGATCTTTCAAAGAATCTTCTTAAAGATAACTTTAGGCTTTCAAGTAGCAAAGTTCTGCACATACATCAAAAACCACCAAATAGCATACAAAGTTCAAATCTTTCCACAGAAAACAGAGGTTCCAAAACAAATAAAAGCGAAAAAAGATTAGCTTTTTAGATCACATCACACATCAGTGACTATTAGACAAGTAGAATCTAATCTAAACACAATGATCCACATAGCTTTAAACATAATCATAGATTATATCTATTGAGATCCTGCTATTAATGGAATAACAGAATCATCTGATCTTATACCAAACAGAGCAACAACAACAAAAAAAAAGAACCTCACTTTTGTTCAAAAGAGGAATATAACAATACCCATAAAGAATAAACAAAGCAAGACGCACAAGTTTTATGATAAAGAGACGAAAAAGAAGAAGGCTTTCGTTAGTGAGAGATGGACCTGACTCAAGCTTGCTTTGCAGATCCTATGTTGTTTTCAGAAGGATGAGCACAAACACGTGTGCATGAAAACTATGAATTAGATTTATCACGTTTCTGTAGAATTGGTCCAAAAACGTCCCGAACTTTCCTCTTTGATCGTGCGTGTCGTAACGTCAAAGTGTCAAAAGAGAAAAAAAGACTCGATTCTAATACTTGAAACCGGATATAACCGATCGGTCTGATGTTGGGACAAGATTTCAGATTTTACTATGTTTTCGGTTTGGTTTGAACCGGTTTTAATAATGGACATACACAAAATATTTCAATAAAAGATATACTCAAAAGTGTTTAAGGTATAATAATATGTCTCATCTACTTTGTAAATGATTTTTCAAAACAATATTGAAACCAAAAGCAAATAACCTAATTTGCTAGAAATGTCACAAACTAAATTAAAACATAAGAACAAGTCTAAAAGAAGTGATGTCCTCCTACCTAGAGTTGTATTATTGAGTAGTTATTATGATTTTCTTACAAAATTTTTATAAACAAATGCATTTGGAAGTTTTTTTAAAATTTTTTTATAGCTAACTAAAACTAGAATTAAAATTAGAATGAAGAAAATGGTGATAAGAATGGATATCCATGCTTTAAGGGATCAAAAACAAAAGTTGCAAAAAAAGAAAACAAAAAAAAAAAGTAACGTAGCATGTTCCCATTCTTCTCGCATGGTTCATCGGAGAAGTTTAATGTGTTCATGTCATTCTGATTGGCTTCAGTTCTCTCTTCTTTCTCTTTCTCTCTCTCCTTTGGGCTCTCTTTCCTCTGTTTCGTTTCATTAACAATCTCCAAACATTCCTTCAACATTAACGTGGGTCCTTCAATCTCTTGAAGGACCCCACCATTGTTAATCCCCTCCCCTTTTTTTTAATTTTTTTAGGCTTTTAGATTTACATGTTAATCATGAACTGTTTCCCCTGTTTCACTTCACAGAAGAGTAGTAATCCTCCTTCTGGGAATGAGACTAACGAACACGATGAACATGAATCCAGACCACCACCTGGTAATAGATTAAAAAAGATGTTACCTTTCTTTATCCATTTAAAAAAAAAAAACATTTTCTTTGGATTTGGTTTTCAGTTGCGGCGGTAAAACATATAGAGGAAAGAGAAACAGAGCAACCAACGGTTAAAACATTCAATTTCCGGGAACTTGCGACGGCCACCAAGAACTTCCGGCAAGAATGTCTTCTCGGAGAAGGTGGTTCCGGTAGGGTTTACAAAGGAACCCTTCAATCTACTGGCCAGGTTTTGTTACCATTATATTATCAGACTATAACTGACTTCATGAACACCAAAACAAAATCAATATATTAATTGCTTTTGTGGAGTGTAGTTGGTAGCTGTAAAGCAGCTAGACAAGCATGGACTACATGGCACCAAAGAGTTTCAAGCTGAAGTCATGTCATTGTCTAAACTCGAACATCCAAATCTCGTCAAGCTTATTGGTTACTGCGCTGATGGAGACCAACGCCTCTTAGTCTTTGAATACGTCTCTGGAGGCTCCCTTCCTGACCATCTTTTCGGTATATATATTTTAATATCACTTTGTGGCTTAGTTTGGAGAGACTGATGATACTATTGGACTTGACATGCAGAGCAAGAGCCAGGCGGTAAACCCATGGATTGGCTCACGAGGATGAAGATTGCCTTTGGTGCAGCGCAAGGATTGGATTACTTGCATGATAAAGTGAACCCACCGGTGATATACAAGGACTTGAAAGCTGCTAACATCTTGTTGGACGATGAGTTTTACCCTAAGCTTTGTGATTATGGTTTGAATAACCTAGCTCCCGGAGCAGGTGATAGCATGTTTCATTCTTCCTGTGTTATGGACACTTATGGCTATTCAGCTCCTGAGTACACTCGAGGGGAGGATCTCACTGTCAAGTCAGATGTTTATAGCTTTGGAGTTGTGTTGCTTGAACTCATCACTGGTAGAAGAGCTGTTGACACTACTAAACCTAACGAGGAACAGAATCTAGTTGCTTGGGTAACACTCCACACGTTTTCCTCCTCTTTGGATCATCAGAATGGGATCTTTCAATGATATTTTTTGAGTTTTGCGCAGGCACAACCGATATTTAGAGACCCGAAAAGGTATCCGGACATGGCGGATCCTCTACTTAAGAAGAACTTCTCAGAGAGAGGGATAAACCAAGCAGTGGCTATAACATCAATGTGTCTACAAGAGGAACCAACAGCTCGTCCTTTGATAAGCGATGTAATGGTTGCGCTTAGCTTCCTTTCCATGTCTACAGAAGATGGTATTCCAGACGCGGTGCCAATACTATCCTTCAGGGACAAGAGTATGTCCATTGCTTTAAGCAGACATGGTTCTTGTTCTATAACTCCCTTTTCTCTTCTTCAGAAAGAGGGAGACGACGACTCATCCAGTGCTTCATCACACTCAGAAGATGAAGAAGAAGAAAAAGAAGAGTCAAAAGGTAGTAAGAAGAGGCAAGAGGAGGATTCAGATGATGAGTCTGGTTCAGATGATGAGAAGGGTCAAGAAGAGGAGCATTCTCAGTTAGAGAAACCACGAAGCTCTAGCAGCAGTTCCTCTGACTCTGGAAGCGAGAGAGCAAGGTCCATTGATGAAACTAACGCAACTGCACAGAGCTTGGAGATAAAGTACAGTTATAGCTCTGAGGAAGAAGATAACGAGAGGCTAAGCAGTAAAAGCAGCTGTAAGTCAGACAAAGAATGCACTTCTTTTCGGTATGACAGCGAGAGGAATCAGAATGATATGCCTAAGAACACAAGCATGCGAATCAATAGTCTTTCTCATGATGATCATAGTGATGATGATGATGAGGAAGACGAGAAGGAGAATCATGAAACTCGGCTTGAACACATTCATAGCTCAAAATCTGAAGCCCACAGTAATTATTCAGGTGATGATGATGCAGGCGAGGAAAGTGGTGAGTCGTCTTTGCATAGGGTTGAACCAGAGGAAGAAAACCACGGTTCTTCTGATGATGAGTGAATCTTTTTCAAAAAAAATTCTCAGAAGTTGATGACTAAGAAAGTCTTTGAGCATATTTGCAACATGAAAAAATTGTTTCAGTTTTTCGCTTTGGAACAACCCAAATTGTCACATAAATCTAATATACATATGTCACACTTTTATGTAAATATATCTTGAATACTGTATGTTAGGAAGAAAATGTTTACAATACATTTTATCTAACCATTTGTTTTCCTTTATTTATCATGCGAGCTTTAACAAATTTATTACCTTGTGAAAAACAGAGGATGTAAGTTACTTATATGTCGCTTGCTTCACAGAAAGATCATACAGTATGTAACTAAGTCCATTATCAACATGAATCGGATTCTTACAAAAGTAGCAAATGTGCATCATGATGCTACACAAGCACAATGAGAATTAGAATCCTTACTTTCACAAAAATGAAAAGAAAACAAGACCGCATCTAACTCATGGCGAAATGTTCTTCAAGCTTTTCAGACATCAAATCAAAGCACTAATCACTTGTTTGGTTGCAGAAAGTTTCACACTTTCATCCAATCCTAGCAGATTTCACCAAAAGAATTGGCTTAACTAACATGCCTGATCACAAACAGATATGACTTCCATTACATCAAACCAAAAAGACTAATCTCTTGTCTGGTTCAATATGAATCGCCTGATCATGATCATGAGCTATAAGAGCAGCTTATAAACACAGACAGATTGAAACCAAAGAGCCAAATCCAAAGCTCCATATAACAAGAATCAAAAGCAAGAACACCATCTTAAGTTAGAAACATAGGATTTATAAGAGATATCAGTTACTTTATATGATATTGCAATCATTGCAAGACAACATGAAGAAACCCATAATAAAGATCACAACTTTCTTAATTCGATACAAACCCCCAACACACAATCATCACAAAGATCACTTCTTGAGGCTTCCTCTGATTCCAGGTTTCGGCTTCGACGATTCAGGAGCAGCTAAAGCCTCGTGGAGATTCTTCGGCTCCTCGTAAGGTAGCTTTGGATGTTTCGACTCGTGATGGATCTGCATCGTCTTCAGATCCGGTGCCGTGATCTTGCAGTGAGGACACTCGTACTTCGCGTGACCTCCTTTCTCCTTACCGGTCCTGTCGGCGAGCCCAGCCCTTCCTCCGCCTCTGTTGGTCAACGCTGCGTCGGCCTTGGCCTGGAGCTCCTTCGCCGTGTGCTTCTTTGGCTTCGCCTTGCCTGTCATCGTCGGTTGGCGGATTACGAGAGATTGATAGGGGGAGGAAGATGGGAACCCTAACCCTAATTTGATTGGGGGAGAGAGAGGATTTGGTGGCGACGAGAGGTTCGATGCGATATTAAAAAGCGGAGAAATAATATTAATTAATTAAATAATTAGGAGAATATTTCTCCTCTTTTGCCGAAGGTTTTAATAAAGTGCAGTACGGTGCATATTAAGGCTTTTGCTCCCCCGTTTGCTCATAGTCGTTAAATAAAATAATAATTATTACAATAATAATAAATTGTGTTACAACAAATTCAAAAAAAATATACATCCAGCGAAAGTAATTCACCAAATTATTAAAATAAAATTTACTTGAAATTATAGTTTAGTTTAGTGTATATGTTAATAATTATGCCTAATGCATAAATCTTAACCTAGTTCAAATATATATGTTGATCAACTATTTTTAATTTATAACATATTGATAAAAAATTACATAGATGATGATTTTAGGATGAATTTTTTTATGAAATATTTAAATCGATATATGATTCTGTATGTATGATATTTTTGATGGATAATTTTTCTCTACAATATAGATTACAACAAACAGTTTTACATGTAATACTCTAACATCTTCAATAATTTTTGCATCATATAATCTAAAAAAAATGTGTTATCTAGAATTTGAACCCCAATCTGTGGAATACTGATTTTACACATATTTATATGTTAGTTAGTAAAACTTACATTTGAAAAATTTGGTTATTTTGTTTTTAGTATAAAATAATTCTGATATTGATTTACCAGGGAAAAATCACCTTTTGTCTAGAAAAATATGAATACCAATCTAGCATATACCGTATATTAGTGTTTGATCTGGATTTTAGTTCCATTTTCAGCATTTTGATTTTAGGTAATCAGTGTTAATTTCATGTAAATAATAATAATTACAGAGTATATAGTTCATGTAAATGCTGAAAATGGAACTAAAATCCAGATCAAACACTAATTTATTTTCTTCATTCGTGCTCATCTCTTCTGGTACATTCAGCATGAGCTCACTGAAGCAACGTGGCACTACTCAAGAACACGAACCACCACGTTTCAAAATTCTCATGCAGATGAAAAAAAAAGCTAAATAATATACAAGACAGCGACGTTTATCTATATCATGTCATAAAACAGAAACCGTAAAGAATCTTTATTCTAAATTCCTTCAAACAAAACTTTTTCAAGAACACCAAACAATGGAAGAACTAGAGATAAACCTCAAAATCCCTGACCCATTACGAGCCGACTGGTTCATGGTTCTTGTCGACATCCAAGCTGATCTCATCTACAACGCACTCGTCGTCTTAACCTCACCTCTTTATCTTCTCTACCGCTCATACAACCGCGCAACAGCTACTATTTCCACCGCGGAAAGAGCCATTAAACGTGCCCCCTCGAGGATAAAGACCGGTGCAGCGCGGGTCATTAGAAGGACATGGTATGGTCTAATGGGTGCATGTCAAGTGTCGATGGTTATGGTGTTGGCGATGATGGTGGCAGCTGTTCTCGGTGTTGGGATAGTGAGTTTGTATGTGGAGAAGCCTGTTGTTGTTAGAGAAAGACTCTTCTTCGATTACACTGAAGAGAACCCAAGTGCGGTTTTTAGTTTTGACAAGAAGAAGAGACCCTTTGGTGTCCCTGTTGGACATAAGGTTCATGTCTCTTTAGTTCTGTGGATGCCTGAATCTGAACTTAACCGAAGACTTGGTTTATTTCAGGTAATTAAATACCAATACCAATTACTAATCAAATGTTTATATGTAAACATGCTTTCTTGATTCATTTTCTTGTGTGTTTCTTGAACAGTTGAAGGTAGAGCTACTCTCATTAAAAGGCGAGACAATAGCTAGATCAAGCCAGCCTTGTATGTTACGGTTCAGAAGCAAACCAATAAGACTAGCAAGAACATTTGTGATGAGTGTTCCACTTGTTGCCGGCTTTGCAAACGAAGCACAAACGATGAGAATAGATGCCTTAGTGCACCAAGAGAAATGGCCAAGAACTAAAGCCGTGAGAGCTACTCTGATTCCACGTGCACAGACTCGGTTACTACCTCAGTTATACGAAGCTGAGATCGTTATAAACTCGAAACCGCCATGGACTAAACGAATGGCTTATAACTGGAGGTGGACACTTTGTGTTTGGACTTCAATGTACCTATACTTAGTTATTCTAATGACGCTTCTATGGTGTTTTAGACCGGTTCTGTTCCCCTATGTTGCTTCAAGAACCGTTGCGGAGAGCGAAAGATTAGAGATGGAAGTAGTGGAAGAAGAAGTGATGGAAAGAAGATTGAGGGAAAGAAGAAACAAGCCTCGTCGAAGAACTTTCATTACAACACATGAAACTTATACATAATAATCAGATTCTTGTTTTTTTTGTAAGTTCTCAGCTCTGTAATAAACAGGCAATTGTAGTAACTGTAACATAACCGGTCTAAAACAGATAAAGAGGAATAGCATCATGTAAACAACATAGGGAAAACACAAACCAAGTTCATGTGTTCTTAGAAACTGATCAAATGCGAAGACAAGCTCTTTTGTATTAAACGGATAACTCAACCTGAGAGACAAGAATCCCATCAGTATCAGCATAAACCCATTCTCCATCACAGAGCCGAGTCCCTGCAACATTAACTGGAACTCGTTGCTCTCCAAGTCCCTTCTTGCTCGCTTTTATTGGATGAGAGGCCAAAGCTCTCACTCCAATATCACAACCGTTGATCTCATCCACGTCTCTGATGCATCCGTTCACAATGATTCCTGCCCATCCGTTGTTCTGAGCTTGAACCACGGGGTTGCCTCCGAGTACCGCACATCGTTGGCTCCCTCCACCATCCACCACAAGAACTCTACCGTTTCCTTATAACAGCATCCAAAACATTTTAAAACAATGTTAGACTAGATACTAAAAGTAATGATGTTGAATACTTAAAACCACATGAATCCACTAAGACCTTCTAGCTAAGAACTTTGAATCATGCTCTCTCTCAAAGTACTTAATCCTTTTCATCATAATAATATCCATTTTCAATCGAAAACCCGCTTTTTTCACCTCAAGTTAAGACATTCAAAGTATTACCCTTTTCATCATAAAAGATGTACACTAAGAGGCCTTAGATGCAAGAACATGAAGAGTACAGGCAAGATATTAGAACTGTGATATTTCAGACATAAAACTCCTTGAAGATCTATCTAGTCTCTAGTTAAACAAGTTCAAAAGCTTCATCTTAAACAAGGATCCGTTTGCAAAGTAACAACTCTGTGCAAGTGCTGAAGTTACAAATCAAGTTTTTTTTTTTACAGAATGATTCCATTACCTTTCTCCTCGAGGAACTGACGGATCAAGCCGTTGTCTTCAAACACTTTGACAGTAACAACTGGACCTGAGAATATCTGTCTACGGCCGTAAATCTGGAAAATGGGTTGCAAAGCTCTGAGCTCACCACTCCGAATCAAGTCTTGATTCGCGTCACAGACTTCCGCAGTGGTCACAAACGCCATCTTCTTCCTCTTTTTCTCTCAGCTATGATCAAAAGTTTGAGACTTTGAGACAGTGAATCAATCAATACAAATCTTAGGAGAACTAATGGTATGAGCAAAGTAACAGCTTGGAGCTGATCATATGAGTATAGTACACGTAACTGGCGATTCACTTAGACACACAAGGCAAGAATCTAATAAAAGTAATCGGATTGAGTATATGATCGAACAGACCCAACCCACAAGGAAAAATACAAACTTTTTGAATCTATTGATGTATAGGAGTTAGATCAAGTCTTGTTACCTGGATCAGACCAAACTCAGATGCAGAACAAAACTCTTAACAGTGTTTACTATTACAGTGAAGAAAGTAGGTAGCTTTGGAGTTTTGGTATAGATCAGATCAAAGGTAGTGGCGAAGCTTTAGAGAAAGGAATCATGAGATTACTTGACAATCATGTGGTCTTTAATTTTTGTGTCTCCACTTTATAAATCTTTGCTCTGTGTCTTCTTACTTTTATCTTTATCTGTCTTAACATGTTTCTTACTTTTGTAAACTGTAACTCAAGAAGTAAAAAGATTAAAATCTTGCGGATGCAAACAATTAACTTCATATCAAATTATAAAATTACAAAAAAAATCCCAGGAAAAGATCTTGTTGCCAGTTTTCTATCAGGAATCAATAAAGAAGAGGAAGATCCAAAAAGTTTTAGAGCTTGTGAATGGTTTTCATGTCTGCAGCTTCAATGAGAGTCCCCTTCTCAACATGATCCCACCACTTCATCAAGAAATTGTCAACCACCAATCTAAACCATGGAGACAGTTTCACAGCTTCTTCATCACCTGCATCTGCTTTCTTCACCAGCTCCTTTAGCTCTTCCCTGCTCACATACTTAATATCAGCAACTTCGTCTGAGTTTGGTTGAAGCTTTACATCCCGGACGATGAAAAGTAGATAGTCAACTGCAAGGAAAAATCTCACATTGGCTTAACTAAAACCAGAGCTTGTAGAATCATCAAATAGATTGAAAAGAGAGAAATGATTACGTTCGTGCTCGCCCCATTTTCCATCAGAAGGTGCCTTGTAAAGCATGCGTCCCAAGGGAGTGAACTCATGGACTGGTACATCTTCAGCTACAATACCGAGCTCATCGAGAAGCTTTCTTTGTGCAGCATTTCTTACACCTGGTTAGAGTAGTGAGGATCAGTTAGTAATAGATCCTGGCCAGTGGAAGTTTCAAAATGTTTCGTTAAGTAAGCACTAGTCATAAGCCCCCTGTAAGATACCTAGTACGTTCTCCTCAATCAGCTCAGATTCACGGTAAAGAGGATGGCTGCAACAAGTGTTTGTCCACACAAGTGGAAAAGTAACCTTTGTTTTTGACCTT
This sequence comes from Moricandia moricandioides, assembly GCA_905132885.1. Taxonomy (NCBI): domain Eukaryota; kingdom Viridiplantae; phylum Streptophyta; class Magnoliopsida; order Brassicales; family Brassicaceae; genus Moricandia; species Moricandia moricandioides. The sequence continues at coordinate 73,930 of CAJHQQ010000831.1, read as the reverse complement.
TGCTGTCCACAAGAGAAGAGGATAATTTCAGTACGATGATGGCACATAAGATGAAGCTAGCAGATCAAAAAGCCAACCAACCATTGGTACTAAATGCAACCATCATTTGATAAAGCTATGTGCTACCAGATCCCTTGATTCTAGATTATGATCCAATACATTTGTCTTATAGTAGTATTTTTTTACATGTACAAGTGTGTCTGGTTTCATAAAAAGATGTCTTGTTTATACAATATTCACTCCATTAAGTTGCTTGGAGAGTCTCAAGTTGGCATCAAGGTGATGACAAAAGAAAATACCTGGAGAAGCAATTCGTATTTGGAGTTGAATAAGAACACACTGAAAGCCCTGTGAAGCAAATTCTCAGCTTCAATCTTTTCCATCAGATGACCTGCAGATTTGATGGATGAGTCAGAATTATCCTAGAGGATCAACTAAATTAAAAACTTTTACAAAAAAGAAGAAGATAAAACTACTTTACTAAGCAATCCATTCCAAGACACATCAGGCACAAGCACATGTGTTCAATCAATGTAACAAAAAGAAGAAAACGGATTGAAAAGCAGCTAATCTTCCCAACGATTTTAAATGGAGAATTAGATTTACTTACAGTTGTATTTAGTGTCATGACCTACCACACGATCATTTTCATCAACAAGAATGCATCTGCAGAGAAAACAAAAACAGAAGATTGAAATGAATAAATGACCAAGCCGCTATGAGAAATACACACATCAGCTACGAAGGAGAGCCTAGATAGCATCATATCAAGCTCGCTTAAACCATCAAAGCAAAAAGATTCATCCATAGTCATGTAAAACATCTCTAACCTCAAGCAGCCACCCACAGTAGTAATTTCTTATCAAATAAGCAGTATCAATGATAAGAAAAGCAACATGTTTCAGGGCTCAACATCTTCCTCAAAACACATTCATTATGTTTTGTAATGAGTGGAAAAGAAACTAAACAGAGTTTCAGCTTTAAGGTTTTCTACAGGGTTTTGTCTGAGCTTGTAGCTCTGAAGATTTCCTCTCGATCTTTGATTAGTAAAGTATTAAACTTTACAATACGGGTTCCTTAATAAACCAAAATCAAGAGAAAAGGAATCGAAAATCTCAACTCGTCCTCAAACATGAGTCGTCTCTGAACAGCATCCATTCCAGCATCGTTGGGGTCAGTCATGGTGACGCCTGAGAAAGCACGAGAAGACAGGTGAGTCCTCGCCGGAGATCGGATCCGAGAGGGAAAAAAACAGGAAGAAGGGATCTCACTTCTGAGATACTATATTAGCAAGACGGACATTTTGATGCTTCTCTGTTTCTGTTTTTTTTTTTTTCATTTTTTAAACAAATTATTTATGGATGAGCCGTACTTCGCGCAAAATTTTGAGTTACTGTTACAATATTGTTATTTAATCAAAATATTTTATATTTATAGATTACGAAATAATAAAATATAATTTACTTTACATTTTATCGTCTATAACATACTCTTATAATAAACAACTCAAACGATTAGACAACGGATTTTTTATTAGTTTATCAGTTTCTCAGATCACACTTTTTGTTACAGGTATATATGTCTAATGTAACAATGATTATTGGAATGATCAATCGTCAAATCCAATATAAAAATCTAACACAATATGTCTAGACTCTAAAGTAATTCTCATGGATGGTTACAGTAAGAAAGCTTGAACCAGATTCATGAGCGGCTTCAGTCGCTGCGTTTCTTCCCTTTTGACCTTCATCTCCCACAAGAGCCTTTGGCTTACCATTCTTTATTCCATCTCTTAATGTGTAAAGCAATTCATCTATATGTCTTCAGGACAGCACTATCCAATGTGTATATCACAATTAAACCAAAGTGAAGGAGTAAGATCGACACCTTCAGGAGATCATTGAATATTGATCAGAGTCTTGCTTCTTCACTAGACAGAACACTCATGCAACAGCTCCTCAAGAACCACCACTCCTTTGTCCACTTCACCAGCAAATTTCCTCAAGAAAAGTTCCCAACATTCTCTATCAACTTTCCCGCTCATAACACCCATAGACACAACCTTAATCGCGTCCTCTTCTTTCCCTGACTCCTGCAACCCCTCGAACAATATCAAGAACGTCGTCTTATTAGGAAAACAACCATTCTCCAGCATCTCCTCAAGAACCCTCACTCCTTCCTTAACATTCCCCTTCTTGCACAAACCTTCTATCAAAACGTTATACGTGAAAGCATTCGGCTTACACTTCCTCTCCACCATGTCGTCCCATAACCGACCCGCCTCTGTCAACTCTCCCTTCTCGCACATCCCAGAGATCAACGTGTTGTACGTCAAGAGACTAGGGATCGAGCCTTTCTCAAACTCGTCAAACAACTTCCTCGCTTCTGTAACTCTCCCATCTTTGCAAAGCCAATGAATGAGAGTGCTCAGAAGCGCATTATCAGGCATACAGTTGTTCTTCAACATCTTCCTCCACAGGCTACACGCTTCATCCACCTTGCGGTCTTCACACAACGCGTCGATAACTTTACAACAAAGAGAAGAATCCGGCATGAAACCTCTATCAAGCATTTCATCAAACATATTCCGCGCCTCTCCGGCTTTCTTCTCCTTACACAAAGCTCCAATCATTACACCATACGTTACTTCATTCGGCTCAATCTCGTTCCTTTCCATCTCATCCATCACCTTAGCCGCCTCAGAGAACCTCCCTAACTTACAATAACCATCCATAAGAACCGTATAAGTAGTCGCATCCGGATCCCACCCACGATCCAACATCTCCCCCAAAACCTTCTCCCCCGCTTCCATATCACCTCTCGCAACATACCCACCTAAGATCGTCGTGTACGTCACCAAGTTCGGCACCAAACCCATCTCAGGAATTTCGTCGAGCACCTTGTACGCACTCTCTACATCGTTCTTCTTACAAAGAGCTTTCACGAGAAGATTACAAGTGAAGATGTTAGGCGTAATGTCAAAACACTCCTTACTGTTCTTAAACATGGAGTGTACCAAATCGAATCTCCTGTTCTGTATCAAAACGTTTAAGAGCGTGTTCAACGACCGCACGGAGCGTTTCACGTTGTAATCAGGTATCCGAAGGAAGATCTTTACAGAAGACTCGAACCGACCCGCGAGGCCGTAGTTGCGAAGCAAGTCGATGAAGAGATTCTCGCCGCATTTGATCGGAGGGTATGAGTTACGAAGCTGTGACATTAGAGACTCCACGGGATCGAAAGCACGAGCTCGGGAGAGTTTGAAGAGGATGGAGTGGTAAGTATCGTAGTTGTGAGTGAACCCGGGGTGTGATTTGCCGGCGTAGAGGAATATCTGGAGAGCGAGATCGATGTTCTGTTGTTGGGTGATCATGGAGACTAGACGCTTCGGGAATAGCCTCTTTGGCCATGGTTTGATCGGTGGTTTCTCTGTGAAGTATTGCTGGAGAGGAGCGGCGGCGGCGGAGAAGAGCCGGGACGGAAGGAGTGGCTGGAAGCGCGTGGGGTTCGCGTGGGGAAAGAACATCGTTGCCGTTTTGGAGCGGCGAGTCGACGAGGATGTGTCTCATTAGGACAAAGGCGACGGTATGGTTTTAGAGTTGCCGGTGATTATTTTAATAACCGGAGATTCAATTCGTCTTAAACCGGTTTGACTATTCCCGGTATGATTTGAAATACAAAAATAATCTCAGGACCCTTTGAAGTACCAGGACATGGTGCATCTTAAGCTTGACTGCAACGAAGTTTCTTATTCTTTATTTTTCATGAATGTTTTTTTCTATTCTTGTTTCTTTAAGTATTAACACAAAAAAAAAAACTCTTTTTGCAGCCATTGGCGAAGGAGCTAGGAATTAGAGAGGTTCAGCCACTGAAGCAGCAAGGTCAGGATCATTCTCCATCCATTGCCTTTTAATTGGTTTGGTTCTATGTATGTGACTCTTTGATGTTCCCTTAACCGGAATCGGTTTAACTTAACAAGATGATGTATGTATATAAATGCTGGAAACTGGAAAGGTATGGAATGATGAGCTAAATGTTTATGCATCATAATGAAGTTGTTTGGCTATTACTGATTGAGATCAATGATGCTGTATTTCTATTACACAAGACTGATGACTTTTAAAGTTTAGATGCATCATGTCAAATAGTTTTTGGCTTACATGTATGTTGTATATGCTTTATTTTCAATGGATATTCCAACTAGTTGTTAAGTTGTTCACCAAATCCAACCTCACCTAGTATTATAATTTTAATCTAATAGACTAATGTATTTGGATTTATTCATACATTTTAACATAATTTAGCATTTTATCATTCGAATGCAATCTTCGTTAACAAATGTAATTGCCTCTAGAGTCTAAGATTATATACAACTCAACATCAATTTTCACATTGCAAATTGTAATTCCAAAGTATTTATTTTTATCAATTTTCACTACACTTAATATGTTTCTCTGATACATTTTAATTCAATTTTTTGAACGTAAAGAATGGATAAATAGTCGACAAAAAAAGGAAAATAGATTTGGGGTAAACAGATCAGAGAATGACACGTGGAGAAATCTGGAAGCTGAGTTATAATCTCTCACACATCTCTCACGCTCGCTAGAGTGACCTAAACCCGATCTGCACCACCAAGAAGAAGAAGTGGAGAATGGCGTCTTCTTCGTTCTCCGTTACGTCTCCGGCTGCTTCCGTCACCCAAACATCATCACTGTCACCTCTCCCAGCCACACGCTCTCGTCTCCCTCGTAGAGTTTCCTTCCGTCTCTCCGCAAAGCCTAAGCTCCGCTTTCTCTCCAAGGTATTAGCATTTCATCCCCGATTCGTGCAATGCAGTTTCTATTTGCTCAAGTTTTTGTCTAATCGTCGTCGTTTTGATCTTATCCTTGATGATTCTAGCTTGTTGTTAATTCTCAGGGAAATTTGTTTTGGGGATGTTTCTCTAGTAGGCTAGTTTAATACCCTCTCGTAACGAGTCCTCGAGATTATGAGTTTCTGTTTCTCTTCTCTCAGCTTTATTCAGATTTTGTCTGAAGTCAAATGTGTTCAAAAGTACATGTACCTTCATATATGTCTGAAAAAGACTGTGTTCTGTCTTTTTCTATCTCAATTTGCAGCCTAGTCGCAGTAGCTACCCTGTCGTGAAAGCCCAATCTAACAAGGTAAGCTCTTTATCTACTCATCTCTTTGACGATGTGTCTCTCCACAAAGATTGTTTAATTTCTGGACACTTCTTCTGCTTTTAAAGGTTGCATCAAATGCTTCAGCTCCTTCAAAACCTGAAGGAGAGGATGAAAACTCATCCAAAGTCTCTTCTTTAACTGATTTAGCTACAGAAGAGTCTATCTCTGAGTTCCTTACCCAAGTCACAACTCTTGTCAAGTAAGTGTTCTGTTTTCCCCTCTTCTATGGTTTAAGCTTGTTAGCCATGATTGAATACTCCACCTTCATCTTGCAGGCTCGTGGATTCGAGAGACATTGTCGAGTTGCAGTTGAAACAGCTTGACTGTGAACTTGTCATTCGGAAAAAGGAAGCCTTGCCACAACCCGAGTCCCCTGCACAATATGTTATGATGCAGCAACCAAACCAACAATCTTTTGTGCAATCAGTGGCTCCTCCTTCTGCACCTGCTGCCTCTGCAGCACCTTCTCCACCAGCCTCTTTGCCTCCACCATCTCCACCTACGCCAGCTAAATCATCGCTTCCCACTGTTAAAAGCCCCATGACAGGCACATTCTACCGTAGTCCTGGACCTGGCGAACCACCCTTTATTAAGGTTTGGATATTTTCTCGTCTCTGTATCCCATAAATGTACATAGACTTTGAGGACCTGCTCCTTAGTATATAACGTGGCCTTTTTTTGCAAAAAGTACATTTGTTTTCTGAAGTTAGGACCTAAGATTTTCGGTTGAGGTTAATATCTTTTTACTTGGCTACGGTAACCTAAGATATTTTTGTGTGCTTAATACATTTGAATGCAGAAGAATGAGAACGCCATAAAATCTAATAGGATAATCCTCCAACTAAATAGATTCGTCCGTGGCAGTTTTAGATTTTTTTTTTTTGTTTTTTGCACATCACTGTCTGGAGATATGACTTTCTTGCTGCTTTAGGTTGGAGATAAAGTGCAGAAGGGGCAAGTTCTATGCATCGTTGAAGCCATGAAGTTAATGAACGAAATAGAGGTGAGTTCCTATTATTCCTAAATCTTCTGATACATCTGAACTATATTTAATATATACACTAACTATCGCAAATCATCTGTTAGCAAGTTGTTTTCTACTTACAGCTTATCAATCTTGCTTTCACTTGTCAGTCCCACTTAGCCATCTTAAAATTTTTTTCTTTTCGTCACCATAACCTCCATATGATTGCCCTCTAGATAACTTTACGTTACATTTGTCAAAACTTTGTGATTCACTTGTCAGTAGTATTCAGATGAATGAATACTTATTATTATCGTGTAACAGTCTTCAAAATTCTACCTCTAACCTTTAAAAATTGATCCAACTCTGAAACTTGAATTTCTTCTCCTCAGTCTGACCAATCGGGAACCGTAGTGGATATTGTTGCAGAAGATGGCAAGCCTGTTAACCTCGACACTGTAAGTTTTCTCATTTCTCTATCATTACTAAACAGAATTACACTTTCTTTAACTCAAGGTTACTTGGAATCTCTGCTGTAATATCTGAAAGGGATCTCTACTGATATCAATGTTACTGTTTTTACAGCCTCTGTTTGTTGTTCAACCGTAGAATCGGCACCATGAGAAGTGGAGTAGAAAGGCTATTAAAATTGAATCTCTGTGCTTCTTGAGACTCTTGTTTCCTCTTCATCGTTACTGTTAAAGTCTGTTAGTTTTTTTTTTCTTAGTTTGATGAGTGAGAGTTGGTTAAAGAAGATGAGAGCTCTGTTTTATTTTATTTTTTGTCAACACACGAATTCTTTGTTCTGTTTTATTGCAATTTTCCTATATAAAGCCGGCTAACTATTTATTTGGGCTGTGTTGGGCAGGGCTCGGCCCATTTACCGTAAGCTTGTGATTATTGTGGTAATTAATAATGAAACTGAAAATAACGAAGAACTGAGAAAGTCTCTTCTTAGAAGAAACGGATTTGCTTTTGCTTTTGCTTCTTCTTCCTCCTCACACAATGGATCTGTTCTTCTTCGTCATCGTCGCTCTCTTCTCCTCAACTCTCTTCCCCGAGACTTCCTCCCTTCCGGATCCTTCCTTCTACGATTACCTCCGTGAGAGTGGTCTTCCCGCGGGAATAGTCCCCAAGGGAGTCACCAATTTCTCGATCGACATCAAAACGGGGCGTTTCACCGTCGCTCTCCCCGTCCCCTGCGACGCCAAATTCGAGAACCAGTTCCACTTCGACTACAACATCTCAGGCGTGCTCTCCGATGGCCGGATCGGGAACTTATCTGGTGTGACGCAGAAGGAGCTCTTCCTGTGGTTCGCTGTTAAGGGTATACACGTGGATCCCGTGAGCTCGGGGTTGATTCACTTCGATGTCGGTGTCGCTGATAAGCAGCTTTCTTTATCGTTGTTCGAGTCGCCTCGTGATTGTACGGCCGCGGAGTTTGAACATCGTTTCGTTGATCTCTCTAAACCACGTGATGATGATGATCTAAAGGTACGGTCTTGCGATTCAGATAGTTAGGGTTTTAGATTTCCCCCAAATTGATTAATAAGAATCTTTAGAAAAATGGGTTTTGTTTCTTTAGAGTTGGTTTGAGACTTGTTGTTGTTTAGGCTTTAGGAATCAATGTTGTTCTTGTTTCTTTATACTATGCAGAAGCAATCTGGAGAGATTCAATCGATCTTTGGACCACCGAGGAATCGCTGGACTGTATCATCATAAGGTTTTTAGAACTGCAAATTCCACTGATGATGTCTATGGTATGGTGTGTCTTGTAAAGAGTTTTGGCTTGTTTTTTTTTTTTCTTGTGGTATACCATATCGTAGTATCAACAGTATAAGTTCCAATGACTGCTTAGAGAAATTTTAGGAGGTATGGAGTACTTTTTTTGGGTTTGTAACAGATTAGGTGTTTAAGACGTATATACATATATGCTGCGTGTGGATTTTTTCGGACACTGTTGTGTTCTGTTTTCGCTCTTTTTGTTTCTTGGATGTACATTTAAAAAGGAAGTTGATGATGCATGAATCGTTTTGTTTTGTGTGGTGTGATTCAAAGTTGAGTTCACCAGCAAATACTTTCCTTTGAGATGTCACTTGATATTAATGGAATATGATGACTAGAGTAATGAGATCTTTGTTGTAGTACACAGACAACGAGCAGATTGGTCAGTGAATGATGAATCCATCTAAGCTCTCGTTACATATGGTTTACAACAAAATGAATTTTCGTTCTGCTAAACTAAAGATAAGGTAAGGTGTTAATGATCACTAGTTATCATATTTTTTGGATGGTTCTCATTTGTTTCAATAAACAAGTTTTATAAAAAACACTAGTATTCTCTGCGCGTCTCTTCTAAAAAGTTGGATTCTACTGGACGACTCATCTTTTCATTTCAAGCGTGGTTTTAGTGGGGCCTTAATTTAGGTAAACGTATAGTTCGTCCACATACAAACGATGAAAACGACAACCGCCTTTACATCTTAATTGACTGTCCTCCCGGCATGTTTAAAAAATGTTAAATCATTCAATAATCCAAACAAAAACAAAACGTGAACGGCAGGATTCGAACCTGCGCGGGCAAAGCCCACATGATTTCTAGTCATGCCCGATAACCACTCCGGCACGTCCACATCTTGCCTGCTACTAAGTTACAAAACATATATAGATAGTTATTTAATATAGTCATCTCTTTCTTTTTGTATCAATAAGTTATGGTAACGTTTTCATTCAAATAATAGTTTATTGCCAACTAGATATGATCAAAGACTATTCTTGACAAAAATAATAGATTTGATTAAAGACTAATGCTACGTAGTCATATAATTTATCAGCTTCACAATACTTTAAAGATGACGATTGGCTTAAAAGATGTGGTAACCTTATCTCCATTGTCGTCACCACGATGTCCTAGATAATCACGTTACTTTATAGTAGTACTTTTCTATTTTATCAATAACTATTTTCATTTTTAAGAAGAAGAAACTAGAAAGAAGAAAAAAAAACAAAGGAGAGGTCTACGAGATGGAGGAACTGAAACCATGCGCCGCAAACTCGCCGCCGTTGACACCGTTAGGCTTCTTGGAGAGAGCCGCCACTGTCTACGGCGACTGCACCTCCATCGTTTACGGTGCTAACACGGTGTACACGTGGCGGGAGACAAACCTCCGTTGCCTACGCGTCGCGTCGTCTCTGTCTTCACTCGGGATCCGCAGGTCCGACGTCGTTTCCGTCCTCTCTCCCAACACTCCGGCGATGTACGAGCTCCAGTTCGCCGTTCCGATGTCCGGAGCCGTCCTTAACAACATCAACACGCGTCTCGACGCTCGCACTGTCTCTGTGCTTCTCCGTCACTGCGGATCTAAGCTTCTCTTCGTCGACGTCTTCTCTCGCGATCTCGCCGTCGAAGCGGCGGCGATGATGGCTGATCCGCCTGTTCTCGTCTTCGTCGCCGATAAGGAAGAGGAACAAGGTGCTGACGTGGCGGGTCATAATGAGAAATTCAGTTACACTTACGATGAACTTGTTGAGAGAGGGGACCCAAGTTTTAAATGGATCCGACCCGAAAGCGAGTGGGACCCGTTTGTGCTCAATTATACTTCCGGTACGACCTCGGCTCCTAAAGGAGTGGTGCACTGCCACAGAGGAACATTCGTGGTGTCGATTGATTCATTAGTCGATTGGACCGTACCGAAAACTCCGGTTTACTTGTGGACCCTACCGATATTCCACGCGAACGGTTGGAGCTATCCGTGGGGAATCGCTGCCGTTGGAGGAACTAACGTCTGTCTACGTAAGTTCGACGCGCCGCTTATCTACCGTTTGATCCGTGATCACGGCGTCACGCACATGTGCGGAGCCCCGGTGGTGCTCAACATGTTGTCAGCGAGTCAAGAATCTCAGCCTCTTAAACATCCGGTTAACATCTTAACCGCCGGTGCTCCTCCGCCCGCCGCCGTTCTCCTTCGCGCTGAGTCGATGGGTTTCAACATCAGTCACGGTTACGGGTTAACGGAAACCGGCGGTTTAGTCGTCTCATGCGCGTGGAAGCCGCAGTGGAACCGGTTACCGGCCAGCGATAGGGCGAGGCTGAAGGCGAGACAGGGGGTGAGAACGGTCGGGTTTACAGAGATCGACGTGGTGGATCCTGAAACGGGCCGGAGCGTTGAGAGAAACGGAGAAACTGTCGGGGAGATTGTAATGAGAGGGAGTCCGATCATGCTTGGTTACTTAAAAGATCCTGTCGGAACAGAGAAGGCTCTGAAGAACGGGTGGTTTTTCACCGGAGACGTCGGGGTGATTCATTCAGACGGGTACCTAGAGATTAAAGATAGGTCGAAAGATATAATCATAACGGGAGGAGAGAACGTGAGCAGCGTAGAGGTTGAAGCGGTTCTGTACACAAATCCGGCTGTGAATGAAGTGGCGGTGGTTGCGAGACCGGACGAGTTTTGGGGAGAGACGCCGTGTGCGTTTGTGAGTTTGAAAACTGGTTTGAGTCGGAAACCGACGGAGGGAGAGTTAATAGAGTATTGTAAGAAGAAGATGCCAAGGTATATGGTGCCTAAAACGGTGTCGTTTCGTGATGAGTTGCCTAAGACTTCGACCGGTAAGGTTATGAAGTTTGTGCTTAGGGATATTGCCAAGAAGATGGGCACGACAAGGCTGAGTCGTATGTAATATGAGTTATGCATGTACTCTGTTATAAGAAAATGTTTGTAAGTAATAAAAACAGTGTCTTTCTCGAGCGATTCACCAAGCGTTATTTTTGTTGACAACCACTCTCTTCACGCAACTGTCACCAGCGTCGACTCAACGTCAACTCTCTTCTACTTTTATAGTTTTTAGTTTCTAAGTGCAAGTCATTGATTCATGATCATGATCATCTGTTTTTTTTGTTGATGTTTCATCATCAATGTTTTCCTTTGTAACTATCTATCTCTTCAAGAGGATGTGTGTCCGGCAAAAGTCTCATGGCTTGTCCATCAAAGAATTTGTCGGTTTCTTTCCGGTGAAGTTTTCTTCAGGCGGCTTGGGGTGAATCATCTTTGAACCGGTTCGCTTAATCCATTATCAAGTCTCAGTTGATAACAATTCTTTTATTGTCATATTGAGAGAGAGACTTGATGATGGTATATGGGATCTATGATGTTTGAAACAATTTTTACGGAATTGTTAATGAAATTCCGGCCACCGATTAAAACAACCATGGATTTAATATGAAGAAGGAAATCTAGAGACAAGAGTGTTGGCCAACCACTTATATTTTAATATATATTTGGTATTGGAAAATTTGTTTGAAATAATTGAATGTATCATCTAAGAAGCAACAGTAGCAGTAATGCAGTTAACAATGTTTTCTCATACCAAGAATTTCACTTTTTCTCAGCTCAACACTTTACTTTGGGGTGGGGGGACACATGCATCAAATTGGGTTCCATCTCTAATTGTAACATTTTGCCAAATACAATTATGATTCTCAACTAGTCCGTTTGGTTTGATTTGTGGAGAAAAAATATCTATACGACGTCTTTTTGGATGAAAAGATTAGATCTAAAAAATGGTTTGCCCTAAAGAACAATGTCTTCCTCGTGGAAGAATAGTTGCATTAGACAAACATTTAATAATTGACCTTAAATCCAGATTAAGATAAAACATAAATAAATACTCAAACATCAATGTTGATCCATACATAAATACACGAACATAAACAAGCATTCATTCATACTGCAAAAAGCGAAAAAAAAACACTAGCCTTCAAGCTTCAACACCATATAATTACGGGACTTAATCGAAACAGTCAGAAGACTGAGTTGGTTGACTTGGTCCCAAACCAACATCAGGTAAAAGGACCACCAGAGTGGCCTTCACGACGGTTAATATTCCGTTTAGGTGTTGGCAAGACTTTAGCATGGAGTACCGAGTCAGGTTTCCGACAAAGTGTCAATGCCTTATGTACTGCGCCTATTCCGAAAAGATAGATTAAAGCCCGGCTGCAAATGAAGAATAAAAAAAAAGTTAAAATGGAGGCAAAAATCACAAACGGTTTTTCAAACAAGAAACAACAAAACCTGTTAAGAACAAAAATATCAGTGATCTGTCCACATGAAGAGAAGCGATTAGTCAAATCCATCTTAACAACATCTCCAGGAAGCGAAGGGTCATATCCAGTCACAGATATGCCTCGGCTACTGCAATACAAATCAGCAAATTACAATGTAAAGAGAGAGAAAACATGAATTATAATAAATTTTGTATCGAAAATCAAAAACATATTTATTTTGCAATAAAAAATTTATCTACAATGACACTTAATATAAAGTGGAAGGAATAGTAAAATTTACCGGTTTCTCTGGAAGTGGGCAACATGCCTAGCAGCCAATTCAGCAGTGCTCAAACCAGAACTAAGCTTGCTAAGTTCTGGAGGTAAAATAAAAACAGATAGGATCCATCCTCCTGCGTCAGTTCCATTGAGTGCCAATGCCTTCTCCTCTGCAGCTTCTCCGTGGAGAATAACAGTGGCAGGGATGTACTTAAGTGGATCGGTTCCCAAGATTCTCGGAACTTCCACGTTATAAACTTCTCCACATGAAGAGAAAATATTCTACAATAATCTAACAAACTCAACGGGCTGAAACGACGACGGCATGTTGTATCCCTCAACCCCAATCCTAACCCTATAACATCAAAAATCGAATAAGGACACATGTATAAGAAACTCCAAAAATAATAATCTTACTTGTTCTTGACGAAGTTGTAGTACGATTCCATCACATCAACGTGGCTCTCACCAGGCAACGTATTCATCGTATCCTACAACATGAGAAAAAAAAATAGGCAAATCGGAAAGATGAACAGAGAAATCATAATAATAAAATAAGCTATGGAGAAGGTTACGTTGGTGTTGGTGGCAGATCCCTCTTAGTCGCTGCTGTAAGATAATACTTTTTAGGTTTTAGGATTTAGAACGAATATGTAATTTTCTTTTGGGAGCAAGCTATTTTATAATCCCTCTGTCAAACCGGAAATAACCTTTTCTTTTTATGGTTAATATCAAATTCTCGTTTTTCTAAACCGACATAAAGTTACTTTTGATACATTTATTAATGGTTTCTTATTATTTGTCAACTTTTGTTTGTTTTAAAGCAAGCATGGTACATATCAATTCACTTACAAGGCACGTTTACAATACACATAGGAAGATAAGTAACTCTAAGTTCAGTATACATACACATGTCAATAAAATAATGGACCAACCAACAAATAGCTTCGTCTCTATGATTTTCTCACCGGAATTTCCACCTGTGATCTTCATCTTCAACACTCCGATGACGAAACTTCCATGTACCGTAACTTGTTTATCTTGCATTAAACTTTTGTTTATAAGATAGATAGATTTCTTATTTTATGAAATTTTGGTTAAAAATTGCATATTAATTTTGAGATTGGAAACACTTAATTTATGTATGTTTTGTTATGCTTTCTCTATAAAATTTTATTTTACAAGAAGTTTAGAAATCATTTAAACAAAAAAATAGGAATTTCTGATTTTATTTTGTTGAGCAAAATAGCACAAACAAAAACGAAGTAATAGATCATAGTTTTACAAAATAAAACAACAAATAGCAACAACGAAAACTTTATTACATTAGTTTAAAAAATTTGAATGTTCATCAAACATTGGATCACACGACAAATTCTTTAACCTTGAATATTTAGTAACTTCCTTGAATAAATGTATTTAGGTGGTTAAGCTTTTCAACTAAGCATCGGTCACTTACATAGACATCATTTTCACCATTCCTCTTATATATTTAATTTTCAATGATCAAACACCACGGTGTGATGGAAACAGTAGTTGGTGGAATGGGCACATTTTATATGGATGCAATTTACACTATTTCCAACTTAAATTTAAGTGATCAAAGATCAGGATATGATGAAAATGGTGGGAAAAGTTGTAATTCTAGCATAAGTTTGATACCATTTTACAAATTTATTTTTAATAAATTATAATTTTCAAAAATATTTTTAAATTTATGATGAAATTAAACTAAATTATTTTTTTTTCTAAATATTTATAAAATATTTATAAATTTAACCCACCTTTTCAACACTAAACCCAAAACAATAATCACGAAAATGTAAATCCAAATATTAATATATTTTTGATAGTGTGTATTTTTATAAAGTAATAATTAAATTATGTTATTTTTAGCAATTTTTCAAAATGGTGTTTGACAAGAGATGTGGTTATATGTTGTTTTGTTTCATTGGTCAAATTGTCACGATGTAAGCTGATTTGCTTCCGCTATTCTTTCTGGTTTTTATATATATATATATATATATTTTTGTAAGATTATCCTCTATTTGCTGTCAGTGACATGATTGTGCATAGGAGCTACTCTAGTGAATACTCAAATCCTGACGAATTCGAAGAGGCACTCCTTAACTATTTGATTAATTCTCCTATTGCGGTTGGAATTCCTTCCTATCCTTCCCTGTTTGAACAGCCACAGCAGAATGTTAGTTTCTTTTCTTTCCATGCTTTTTTTTTTTCCATGTTTCTTCATATTAGTGGTTCAATTTTGTTGTTAACAGGGATTTCAGTGCCCAACTTTGGAAGAGATTAATTCCACTTGGCCTACTAATCACGTATTCTTCTGTACCGGTAGAGGAACTAGGGGTGGTATACCCTTTGTCCAATGATTGTGCAATGATTGTGCATATCAATCATCCTAGTGAATACTCTAACTTTTAACCCACTTCGAACATGCACTTCTTGATCAGTTGATTCATTCTTTCTTATTGTTCATGACATGGTTTGGCTTTGACTATTGTTGTTATGATTTTTAGCTTCTCCTACTTATTTAAGAATATAGTATATTCTCTCTAAGATCATATTTGGTTTATAGATATTACTTTTTTGTCTTGATGACATTCATTGATTTATTGTGTTATGGTTTTATTTTGTTGTTTATACCTATTTATTGTTGTTATTTATTACAAGATATGTGTATTGCAAGATGAACTGACGCTTGAAATTTTAGCTCCGGTAACTTACTTCTATTATATTTACCTTTTTTATTTCTTGTGTTTTTTTTGTTGTTATATTTTTTTTTTGACATCCATCTATATTTTTGTAAAGTAATAATTAAATTATGTTATTTTTAGCAATTTTTCAAAATGGTGTTTGACAAAAGATGTGGTTATATGTTGTTTTGTTTCATTGGTCAAATTGTCACGATGTAAGCTGATTTGCTTCCACTATTCTTTCTGGTTTTGTTTATATATATATATATATATATATATATATTTGTAAGATTATCCTCTATTTGCTGTCAGTGACATGATTGTGCATAGGAGCTACTCTAGTGAATACTCAAATCCTGACGAATTCGAAGAGACACTCCTTAACTATTTGATTAATTCTCCTATTGCGGTTGGAATTCCTTCCTATCCTTCCCTGTTTGAACAGCCACAGCAGAATGTTAGTTTCTTTTCTTTCCATGCTTTTTTTTTCCATGTTTCTTCATATTAGTGGTTCAATTTTGTTGTTAACAGGGATTTCAGTGCCCAACTTTGGAAGAGATTAATTCCACTTGGCCTACTAATCACGTATTCTTCTGTACCGGTAGAGGAACTAGGGGTGGTATACCCTTTGTCCAATGATTGTGCAATGATTGTGCATATCAATCATCCTAGTGAATACTCTAACTTTTAACCCACTTCGAACATGCACTTCTTGATCAGTTGATTCATTCTTTCTTATTGTTCATGACATGGTTTGGCTTTGACTATTGTTGTTATGATTTTTAGCTTCTCCTACTTATTTAAGAATATAGTATATTCTCTCTAAGATCATATTGGTTTATAGATATTACTTGTTTGTCTTGATGACATTCATTGATTTATTGTGTTATGGTTTTATTTTGTTGTTTATACCTATTTATTGTTGTTATTTATTACAAGATATGTGTATTGCAAGATGAACTGACGCTTGAAATTTTAGCTCCGGTAACTTACTTCTATTATATTTACCTTTTTTATTTCTTGTGTTTTTTTGTTGTTATATTTTTTTTTGACATCCATCTATATTTTCTATGACAAACATGATTGTTGATAGAAATCATTTTAGTGAATATTCATCTCATGATCTATTTGAAGAGGAACTTCTTGATCATTTGATTTATTCTCCCATTGCAATTGTAACTTCTTCATATCTTTCATTGTCTGAACAAACACAACAGCCTACGGTTAGTTCTTTTTCTTTTCATGTTTTACTATTTTAGTGGTTTCAATATTTAGTTTTGTTGTTGTTAACATGAATTTCACTGCCCAAATTTGGAAAAAAAAACATTTCTATTTGACCTATGTGTGATATATATTATGTTCAACTCGAAAATAATGTCCTGCTGTGGAGGCAATGTGGTTTTCTTTCTATTCCACTGGGAAAGTGCTTTTTTTTTTTCACTTTATGGAATTTGTTGGTGTTTATATTTGTGTGGATGAAATGGATTATGAGATGGGGTATAAAGAACATGATTATGAAGGGGAGGATAATTGGAAGATGCTAATCTCTGTGTGTTTGAATTTTTCACTTGTATTTGGAAATTCATCTTTTTTTAATATTTCACTTTTTCCATAATATATAAGGGCATAATAAAAGTTGACTCTCGTATTTGGATATTAATATCTTTGTTTTTGAATATTCCATATTAATCTTTTTTGAATATTTGTTAAGTTTATTATCGGATTTTTTTTAAATAGATCATTTTAAATTTTTTGCCACAAAATAACTCATAAAAATGACAAAAATATATATTTTTTATTTTAATTTTTTAATATATTTTATTTTTTTAGTTTTTACAAAAATAGATATTGTTTGTTTGTCTAAATCTAAAGTAGTTAATCCAAAATATATAAATACACATTTACATTTTTTAATAAAATTTATTTTAATTATTTTTCTTTACAATAATCAATTATCTAGTATGAAACAACATAGTGTTAGCATGAGAAATTTTTTAGTTGTATCTAATCTTTTCCGATACCTAACCAAAGCAAACAAAACTGAAGGGAGCGTTCTCTACCCGAATTAATCGTTTTTAAACCGAACACTGAATATTGAAATACAAACCAAGAGGCAAGTGTCATGGTTTGTATTAAACCGGAAAGAGAGTAAAGTGAAAAACCTCACACAAGAGGCAAGAGTCATTTCATGGTCTAGCTCGCGGCGCTTCTAACATCTCTGTGTCTCGAGAAGATGGGATTCTTCTCTCAACAGATCTCAAGAGATGAACTGAAACCAGGAGATCACATCTATTCATGGCGTAGCGCTTACATCTACTCTCATCACGGTTCAGTCTCATCCTTTCTCTCTATCTATATGTAGCTACATTACATTAGTTTCTGTTCAGACAATGCTCGCTGGATCTTAGTTTATGTGTTCCTGTGGTATCGTAAATGACGATCCTTTCTATGTTTGCAACTCGTAGGAATCTATGTAGGCAATGGTGAAGTCATACACTTCACTTGTGGAGGTGGTCTTGAGACAAGGACAGGGACTTTCGTGGACAACATCATCGTTAGTTCGGTTCCTAACCACGGAGGTGACAATCCTTGTCCCAACTGTGGAGACCAATCAAATCTCGACGGTGTGATCTCTTCTTGCCTTGACTGCTTTCTCGCCGGAGGAAACCTCTACCTCTTCGAGTACGGTGTCTCTAAACCCATCTTTATGGCTAAACCACGAGGCGGTATCTGCACAACAGCGGTTTCAGACTCCTCTGATGAAAGCATTCACCGTGCGAGATACCTGTTATCAAAGAGAAACGGGTTTGGTGTGTATGATCTTTTGAAGAACAACTGCGAAGATTTTGCGATCTATTGCAAGACTGGTTTGATAGTTTTGTCTAAGCTGGGAGGTAGTGGTCAAGCTAACTCGGTGTCTGCAGCACGTGGTGTTCTGTCGTTTGCGGGGACGGTGAAGAGTGCTTCTGTTGGTTCTGCTGCGAGATTGGTTGTTTCTGGTTTTGCTGGTATTGGTGTTATGGCTTTGGTAGGGTATGGTAACTACTGCTTTGGTCGTTTGAGTGCTGATATTGGTGTGAGAAGTGATGTTAACAAAGTTCCTGTGGAAGCGCTTGTTACGCTTATAGCGATTATTGAAGGCAGAGAAGACAAGAAGTCTAGCTAGTTTAGCAACTTGTTGTCGTGTGATTATGAATGTTTGATGTTGACTAATTGTTTGCTTCTGTTGTGTGCATCCCTGTGTTTTTGACTGTTTGTCATGTGAAAATACAGTCAAAAAATAACATTAGTGTCCAAAGTCTTGTATATACTTTTGTTTGACTCAAAACAACAAACAAACAGAAGTGGAAGAGGAATGGTGTTGGATCACTTGGCTATCATTAGTGTGGCTACTCGGTTGATTTTGTAATTTAGTGTTACAGTACTAGTCATCATCAATAACCAAACAAAGGTCTCCTCCACACAATAAGGTTTTCTGATCATAGCTCATTACAATCACACAAGAGTACAACATGCTTTTGTCTCTTTATCTTTATCTTCACCACCTTGTATATCTGCAGCTGAATCTCACACGCTAATGTCGTTTTCTGAGTTATCAACAAGTAATAAGACCATGATCAATAGAGTTTCTTAGGGTGAGATAAACTTTTAAGAAACATCGTCTCTTAATTAAAAAGTGTAAAATC
Organism: Moricandia moricandioides; assembly: GCA_905132885.1. Taxonomy (NCBI): domain Eukaryota; kingdom Viridiplantae; phylum Streptophyta; class Magnoliopsida; order Brassicales; family Brassicaceae; genus Moricandia; species Moricandia moricandioides. The sequence goes on along the minus strand of CAJHQQ010000831.1, from coordinate 55,061 downwards.
ATGTTCCAAAAACCTCAAATAGATTTTTCATTATTCATTTTCTAAACCACCTAGATGTAATTCATTTTTAAATGCATTTTCTGAAGAATTTAAATGTATTTTTTGATGTAATTTGATAAAATAACATTAAAATATTGAAAAGTAAAGAAAATTGTAGATGAATTCATTTTAAACAAAAAACTATTTTTTATATAACTTAACACAAATTTTATATATAACAATTATTAATTTATATTTTAATGAATAATGTATTTATTTTAAAAAGTTCAAAGTTTTATTATTTAAATTTTATTGAATTATGTTATACTTATTTTACACTTGTCTAGTTCAAAATCAAAAGTATTTATTAATTTATTATCTTTATAAATTTATCAATGTTAATTTATAGAATTTCAAGTAAATATTTTTGTAAAGTTCCTTTGCGAGGGATAAGTTAATTCTTAATTCAATTTCACATTTTGACTTTGCCTTATCCAGCTAAGCCAATACAAAACCAGTTGACTTTAAAGGTTTGGTTTTTAAAACCAACAATCTTAGAAAAACGATTCAGAAAACCCCCCATTGATCCAGCCAGAGATGGAATCCATTCTTCTAGAGAAGATAGGATTATTCTCCAACAAGATCTCTAAAGATGATCTGAAACCAGGAGATCACATCTATTCATGGCGTAACGCTTATATCTATTCTCATCACGGTACCCTATCTCCTCCTCTCTCTCTCTATCTCTTCTGGGTTTATCCAAGATCCGAACTTTATGTTTGCAATCTCACAGGGATCTACATAGGAGACGGAAAGGTCATTCATTTCACTCGTGGAGGTGGGTTAGAGATCGGAACAGGGACTTTTTTGGACAAGCTCATCGTTAGCTCTATTACCAATCATGGAGGAGACAACCCTTGTCCTAATAACTGTGGAAAACAATCCAACACACATGGAGTTATCTCTTCTTGTCTTGATTGCTTTCTCTCCGGTGGAGATTTGCTTCTCTTCGAGTACAGTGTCTCTCCTGCTATATTCATGGCCAAGCTTCGAGGTGGTACCTGCACAACAGCGACTTCAGATCCTTCAGAGGAAGTGATCTCTCGGGCGAAGTTTCTTTTGTTGAGAAATGGGTTTGGTGAGTACCATGTTTTCGAGAATAATTGTGAGGATTTTGCGATGTATTGTAAGACTGGTTTGGTGGTGGGGAAAAGCTATGTGCTTGGAAGGAGTGGTCAGGCTAACTCGGTGAGTGCTGTTGCGTGCGTTGCACGTATGGTTAGTCCTTGGGCTAGTAATGCTATACGTCTCTGTTCGGATATTGGTATGCGCAGTGATGCTGTTAAAGTGCCTGTTGAGAGCCTCGTTGCTCGGTTTACATCTGCAAAGGAAAGCTGACTTTGAGTTTGATTCTGGTTCTGGTTCTGGTTGTGTGCAATGTGTTTATTTGATTCTTGGTTGATGCAATATTGAATCTAATTGTGTAACTCTATTGTATGATGTGTGAATACAGTTTAATTGAGGTCTCTTCATTGTTTGTGTAAAACTTAAACGCGTCAAGGAAGAGATGTGGTTGTTACATCTGTTACGTTTTGCTTAATAAAAGAGGAAACACGGTTTCAAGATTAAATTAAAGTTGATTACTGGACAGCTAAAGTTTTCGTAGTGGTTAAGAACACAACCAACTGTTCAATTCACAAGACCAAAGAGGTTGTTATGATGACTATTAGGTTCAGACATAACAGCAGCTTCTGGTCTAGAGAAAACGGTTGTTGACTCAGACCAGGATCTGTCGAGAAAGACAGGTGAAAGGAGAGAAACATAAATATAGGAGTTTAACATTCAGCTATCGGTTCGGTTTAGAATTTAACGCGTGGTCTGATTCGGTTTGTTTGTTATGAAAATTCAGATGGAAATTTTAATCAATACCGGTTTAATTCATTCCAATGCTCCGGTTTATAATATGCGAGAGAAGCCGACGAGGGTGGAGAGACAGTCGAGACCACACCAGTGTAGAGAGAGAGAGATTGACTCAACAACAGCTGCTGTCTAGAGAAGACGATGAAATCGAAGAAGGGAGATTAGCGAATCTCGAGAGACACAAATCCTAATCTCCAGTTTGTTCTGTGCGAGTCGTCATCGTGAAATCATGTCTTGGCTCCCTGTAGAATCTGATCCTGGTATCTTCGTTTTTTTTTTTTAAATCTGAGGGGTTTATTGTCTAATAGCTTCTTATTGTTCTCAGCTTCTGCAAATATACAGCAACGATTAGTCATATACTAAGTTTTTTAAATAGTGTCTGTGTAAGCCATACAAAATGTTTGCTAATGATTAGGTGTTTTCACGGAGATTATACAACAAATGCAAGTGAAAGGTGTGCAGGTTGAAGAACTGTATTCATTGGACATTACTTGTCTTGATGAAATAAGGTTAGTTCACGCTTTGTTTGTTGCTTCTTATTTTCGAACATTACTCAATACTGTTGGGTTCTTCTTTGTCTAGACCTGTATACGGATTGGTATTGCTTTACAAATGGCGTCCTGAGGAAAAGGAGTCTCGTGTTGTAATAACTGAACCAAACCCAAACTTCTTCTTTGCTAGCCAGGTTCAGTCACTGTCCCATATTTAGGTTTCTAGCTCATGGGAGAAGGTTATAATAACCTTATGTGTGTTATCTTGTAGATAATCAACAATGCTTGTGCTACACAAGCCTTACTCTCTGTCCTCATGAACTCTTCGAGTATCGAGATCGGTTCTGAACTGTCTGAACTGAAAGAGTTCGCTAAAGACTTTCCACCTGAACTCAAAGGTTTAGCTATCAGCAACAACGAGGCGATACGTGCAGCTCACAACACCTTTGCTAGGCCGGACTCTTCTTCCACCACCACGGAAGAGGATGAATCAGCTGCTGGAAGGAAGAAAAAGAAAGAAGAAGATGATGATGTGTATCACTACATCAGCTACTTACCTGTTGACGGTATCTTATACGAGCTAGATGGTCTTAAAGAAGGACCCATTAGTCTTGGACAATGTCTAGGTGAGCCAGACGGAATCGAGTGGCTCAAAATGGTCCAACCTGTGGTGCAAGAGCGGATTGATCGGTGTATGCAGAACGAGATTCGGTTCAGTCTCTTGGCTGTGGTTAAGAACAGGAAAGAGATGTATCGAGCTGAGCTGAAAGAGTATCAAATGAAGCGGGAGAGGATTTTGCAGCAGGTGGGTACTTTGCAAGCTGATAAGTACGCAGAGAAGAGCAGCTACGAGGCTCTGGATAAATCTCTTTCTGAAGTCAATGTGGGGATCGAGACCGTGTCGCAGAAGATTGTAATGGAGGAAGAGAGGTCTAAGAACTGGAAGAAAGAGAACTTGAGGAGGAAACATAACTATGTTCCTTTCCTCTTTAACTTCCTCAAGATTCTTGCAGATAAGAAGAAGCTGAAGCCTCTCATTGAGAAAGCTAGACGTAATACCTGAATCAGGTTTTGCAAGGAGGATATTAAAACTTAATATATGTATGAGGTTTGATTGTATTCAGATTGAGGATTTTTGTAGAAGAACCAAATCTCTTAATTACATGAAACAATAAATCAAACACAATTACAAAACTTGTTCTCTTCGTTTATGTAAAACTTGTATAATGGCAGCTTCTGCGTGATTCATAAACCAATTGCAGAAACTCATGACGGTTTAGAGTGACAAAACCGAAGATGATCATCACTCGTACCTAGTGGTTGTGAAAGAAGAGAGTAAACCGGCTGCTTGAGCCGGTATTATATCCCCAAATGTCGACATAGCGGCCGCTGATCTATCCTTGAATATTCCCACTTGTCCGTCACTTAGTATTGATCCAAATCTACTACCAGCCTGAAACATGTTTTACATGATGATCTTAAGACATTTAACAGATTACAAAAAGTTATTGAGCCATTGATTAACCGAAGAAGACTAGACCGTGTACCTGCATGAAAGACTTTAAGAACGGGGAAGCCACGCCGAAACTGGAGTCATCGTCCAAATCACTTGTTTGAGAAAGCTCGCCATTTGTAAATGCATTCCATGAGTTTCTTGACGAACTTTCATTTGATGTAACTGGAATGGAGACCTTATTTGTACTTCTAGAGGACAGAGCCGGTGCACTGCATTTACCCGAAACAACGATCACTTGTGATATGAGAAACCATTTTTTTCCCAAAAGGCTACAAATAGTTTCTGTTGTTGAAAGAAACTTTTTTTTTTTACCTTATGGGAAGGTATTTGAAGCGGGGAACTGTGGAGCATGGCATGATATTTGACTCTGAATTACTTGGTAGTTTCTGGGAAGTATCTGTGTACATTCGGTTTAGTTGCACAAAGAATCCAAAGAGTACTGCGTGGCGTAGGTACGACTGCTTTTCGTTCTCCCAAAGATAAGGCTCGTACCTTTTTTTCAGACATTTCAAAATATACTCTAATCAGAGAATGATTGAGACAATAAACGATAAGGCGAGATGATTCCCATAGTTTAGGGGTAAGGTTCCTTACGTGAGCCAGTCTATGGGATCCAACTTTTGTATCAGTTGGGAGATCACTCCATCAATGCGACCTCTGTTGACTGACTTTGTTTGCTGTTGGCCCTGCTTTCGCCTGAAAGCTGATCTGTTCATTGTGATCTTTGGTTGTATCTCCACATTGGTGCTTGTATCACCCCCAGAAAGAACGTCCGATGCAAATCTTAAATCTAGCAAAATTTGTAAAACTCCTTTCTCTGAAATTTGGGGTTCGTTGGCCTCCCTGGCAGATAAGAAATCCTCATAAATAATGATGATCTGCATTGTACAATGGAAAATTGAAAAAAAAAACATTCTTATAAGCAATCATATCTACTGATGAAAGGAAAGAAGTCTGAATAGGGGATTAATTATCACGAACATTTTGCACAGAGAATCGTTCCTTGCCAGAAACATTTCTGCAGCATGTCGCAGATAATTCATAAGAAAAATAAGTAAACAGAGACAACGCACCTTCTCCGACAGGCTTGAAGCAAACTTTTGCAAAATTGACTTATCCAGTACGTGGCCTCCAATTCGATGAATTTCTTCTGATGCCCGACAGAGAAATGAAATTATATAGAGCGAAGGCAAGGACGGAAGTGATATCTTCAACTCAGATTGACTCTCCAGCTGCTCTTCCTTGACTATTGTCTCTTCCCAACCCTACAGTATTACTTCAAAGATGAGTTCGGACACAACAAAATGAACATTGCAAATGATAACCGAAAAAGCAAGAGCAAGTCTAAACGCAGGTGAGGCGACCACTAAGGGAAAAAAGGGATAATGATCGTTTTAATTACCCTTAAAGGAGCTGTAGCAGACAGTCCATCGTCCACCCTAAGATCACGCAAGAGAATAGCGGAGAGCTCATCCGATAACCACTGTATCCACAATGTATGAGCCTTAATGCACAGATCTCGCATAGTTTTATTAAGCTCTTCAAATTGCGGACTTGTCTTCTCGTCTGCCTTGAGTAGTGCGGCAACAGCTAACGAACTCTGCTTCCTAAGATCGGTATGCAACTGCTTTCCAGGGCTGTCAGCAGTGACTGCAGTATTCGAGCCAAATCTTGGTTGCCTCAACAAGGATGATAACTTATCAGAAACTGCATTCATAGTTTCTCTACACCATAATCTTGGAGAACCGAGAATCAAGGGAACGTGTTTCGAGTGGTTTAGCAATGCAAACAAAAGGCGCCCCATAAAAAGCGATTTTTCAATTATTATAGCAGGTGGAATTGCTTCACTGTCATTGTTTCCTTTCTTCATGGCAGCACAGAGAGATTCGAGTTCCTTATCTACATCTGCGAGAAGTGCTGAGACACTGTGATAACATTTATTCTGCACGTATGGAGCAAGATCCTTTAACCTCGGACCTGCCTTTTCTGACTCAAAGAAGCTTAGGAGGTCTTCTAAAACACTCTGGCAGCGGTGATCAACTGCATCTCTGATTTGGCTAACTTCAGGACCAAAGTACGCAGTTAGACAACTTTGGAAGTCGCTTTCTTCAGGAGATGATTTGTTTCCGGCAATAAGACCAGGTTTCCTAGTGTTAGGCTCGATGAACCAGACACCACCACCTGTAGAAGGCCTGTTTAAATATGCTTGGAAGTTGATCTTCTCACCAGTGATTTCGCTAAAAGCATGAACCGACTCTGCCACATTGACAGCTTTAGCCAAATCCTCAAATCTAGAGTCAATAATGGATTTCATTCTTTCCACAAAGGCCTTCTCAAATATTTCATCCCATAGGTTCAAATCGTCTGCCAGAACAAGCTCACGGATTCTATTCCAAGGCAGCTCTATCTCAGACCCAAAAACACTTTTAAGCCAATCTAAACTACCACTCAAGACATCTTTACTATCCATGGTCTCTCTTATCAACATTTCGGCTGATCCAAGCTCTGAACCAGTAACAATAGCTTCAATCAAATGCTTCCCACTAACCTTACCAACAATCTGTTCACCACATTCCCTCAACCAAGCCAGGCAGGCCTTAGAAATATCAATTTTATCAAAAATAACCATGACGGATTCCAAATTATCTCTAAACAATTTCCACAACGCAACCTCCTCTTCCGGATTCGGAATTCCACCAAACAGTTGAGAAGCTGGAGGGGTACTCAAGATTGTCTTATAAAACAGAGGCATATCAGTCAAGACTCGCAAAAAGAGCTCACCAACTTGTCCTACAGTGACCTGAACCACACTCAACACATCACAAAACACTGAAACCACATTCCCAGCATCATCACCACTACTACAAGCATTCAACTTTTGCAGAATCCAAGTCTTCCTCGAGTCGAGAAACAACTCAAGAACTTCCTTGGGATCAAGCTCATCAACCACTGCAATAGCGGTTAAAGCGTCCACGTAATCCCCAAGTCCTAAACCCGGATCCAGAAGCCGTTCATGGCTCCTCTGCGAAATCTGAGCCTTAAAACCCTCCACTATCTGCCACTGATGCTCCAGTAGTGGAAAGTTAGCCAACAGTTTACTCTGATCCACCTCTACCTCACCGCCACATCCCTCTAACTTAACCAGTCTCTGCTGCACGTGCTGAGCACGCATGTACCTTCCTGCAGCTTCTAGAAACATTGACTCGTCAAGGCAACCCCAAATATTCTCCGGAGTGTCCACCAGATACTTAACTCGACAAGCCATCCCATACACATTGACTCGGACTAGGTTAGGGTTAGGGCTAGCGAGCGTGGGGGTTTCCGCTACGGAGGAGGAGGAGGAGAGAGATCGAATGTTGCCGTGGATCGAAGAGATGTTGGCGGAGATCGAGTCACAGAGCGACTTCATGTGCACGATCGAGTCAGCTGAGTCGATTAGATCTCGGTACCGAGTCCCGACGAGTTGCCGGAGCTCCTCTTTCTTGTCCTCGATGTTCTTCCTAGTCGCCGACTCCACGTTCCGAATCTCCGAGATTGGTTTCGAGCGGAGGAGAGACTCCGCATCTCTTTGACCACCGCCTCCGCTGCTTCCGAGTGAAACAGAGCGGTGTTCCACGGCGGAAGCCGATGACATTCTCATATTTGTTTTTCTCTAGCAATGCATTCCACTGAGTGAAGACGAAGAAGAAGAGGATCTGATGGGATCTAGAAATGCTTTTTTCAGAAGTAGAATCTCAGAATCAAGATCTGATTTTTGTAGTTTTCAGGCCCTGAGTTTCTGCCATTGCTGTGGAGGAACACGACGAGAAATTAAGCGTTTTCTTCCAAATTACTAATTTGCCCCCGTTTGGGGTTCTCAATTGAAGAATTCTAACCAGAAACTAACCGTCCGGTATGGTAGTTAGAACGGTTGAACTTCACTTGGTTTAATTATTTTTTTACCGCCACACAACGTGGAGTCTGACTAGTTTCCAGGAACACTGAAGCTTGCCTCCAAAAGAAGATGCAAGATGACAACAATGTATGATGCTTCTTTGATTGTTAAAGTCGAATCCACTCCAGTGCCACTCTTCCTGTCCGAGCCACCTTCAATTCTGCAAAACAGAACCACTGGAATAGCCAAATTGGTAATTTTTAAACTTTTCATTTGTTCAAATATATTTGGGTATAATTGTAATGTTTACCTAAATAAAGGGCCAATCACGTAAAATAAAATAAACTAATGGATGAACTTGTTCTTCTTTTGTTTTCCCATGTCGCTTGAATCTCCTCCAAAAACAGACTTTGCCGATCTCGATCCCGATCACGATCACGATCACGATCATCCATCCATTCTCCGGTGAACTCTTCTGTACACGTTGCGTTCTTTTCTTCACATTCCACCAGTTACAGAGATCTTCAAAGCTATCTCCATCAAGTCCGGCAGCTGCCGACGACGGCGTTTAAGCTCTGATTGGCTTGAAAGGAGGAGATCTAGGTATTGCTTCCCACCGCACTCAAAAATCTATCCGATCTGACATCGGATTGGAGAGAATGGTGGAGCCGGTGAACTCATCGCTTGGGAAAATGCTCTTGGAGGAGGTCAGTCCAGTGGTCATGGTTCTCTGCACGCCTCTCGTCGAAGAGACTTTCCTCAAGAATGGGCTATCCTTTGTGGAAACGCTCAAGCCATTCTGCAACTTTAGTAACATAGATGGTGTGATTGCTAGCTTTGCTTCTCTTCTTCGTTTTCAATGATTTACTTCACCAACCGTTTTAATTTCTTGTGCAGTTCCTGTTCGGACGTCAGGCGATCAGCTTTATCGGCTAAAGAAGTTCACGCTGAGACTATTTTATGCCTCTGATATCAAACAACCAAACGTAGAGGTACGTAAACTTAAACCATTAAGGTATCTGATAACTAGTTCTTCATCACCATTAACTAGAACATGTTGTAGCAAGAACGCTACGTGAAAGAGGATGGGTTTGTGTTAGGCGTATGCTTCGTTCTGTATCTTTGGTTGAGCTTCAAACTTGATTATGTTTACTTAATGGCTAGGTTGCAAAGAAACGACTAGAACATGTCATCACTGAAGCTGGGGAGAAAGTTTTTCACGATTTGAAATCTGACGCTCCTCAAATTACTGATATACTCTCCAGTAAGTATCTCTATTCATGATTATCCCTTTAGAGAATTTTTATTAACATACCGGATTGCTTTTCCGTTACTGCAGATCCAGAGTCTGAAATTGCACCCACATGGTTTCAGTATTACAATAAGGAACTTATCCGTACACTCTCGTTTTCAGAACATGAAGCTTTTGATCATCCTGTGGCCTGTAAGACATTAAATGTTGTTGTTGGCTTCATGCTTTAAACCAGGTTTGCTAATAGACTTTTCTGTTGTGTACCAATCAATTCTAAATGTGTTATTCAGGTCTCTTGGTCGTTTCATCAAAAGACGAACAACCTATAAATAAATTTGTAGATCTTTTCAACACCAATAGATTACCTTCTTTGCTTAATGATGGTGTAATGGACCCAAAGATTTTGAAGCATTACTTGTTGGTGCATGACAATCAGGATGCAACAACAGAGAGGTAACTGTTCCTTGCTACATCGTATATTATCTGATTCTCATCATAATTATATGGCTGTCAAATGTAAGGTTTTAGTTGACGGGATGTTATTTCTTCTGTAGAACGTCTAAAGTTCTGTCTGAGATGAGAAGTACATTTGGAAACAATGAGTGCAACTTACTTTGTACTAATTCATCTAAAGAGGGGAACGTGGAACATCAGGCGAATCCCTGGGCTTCATTTGTAAGCCTCCCATCAGAAATTTTATCCAAGATATTGCTCATATATCAATCCATCTTTTTGTAAGTTCAACATTTTGATTATTAATTTTTGTGAAAGAAATCAAGTGTTTCGGCCGACAAACTTGGATGTGCTCTCACTGGCGACGATATTGTGGAGGTAACATTCCCTTGTTGATGATATTTATGTCTTTCGAATATTTTGGAATGTTTTAACCAACGCTATTACTTCTTCTGGTATATTCGCGGCAGATCAAAGATCAGATGCAAGAGTTTGCTTCGAGGCATATAATTCCTTACATGGAGCAGAAAGTTCGAGAACTTAATCAACAGGTTAGCTTTAGATTTATTAAAGTTAATTGTGAGAATATTATTTTCCTTTTATGTATGCTTTACTTAGGCCTTTTGTTCTTTTTCCATATCATTTAGTTTGCACTTTGTTGTGTCACTAGATTTCTGCAACAAGGAAAGGACTTAGAAACCAGATAAAAAACTTATGGTGGAGAAAAGGAAAAGACGATGTACCAGATTCAACCAAAGGTTCTGGGTATGTTTTCTTAAAACTTTTGCTCCTTATATGATTTCCTTGACGTCATCATAAGCTCTTACGATTTTGCTTCCATTTTTGAAGGTATACATTTAGCTCCACCGAATCTCAAATTAGAATTTTGGGTGACTACGCCTTCATGTTGCATGATTATGAACTTGCATTGTCAAGCTATCGCTTAATATCAACAGATTACAAGCTCGACAAAGCTTGGAAGCACTACGCTGGTGTTCAGGTAGCTTCTCAGCTTTATGATTGTCTTTCTATATAGGTGTTCAGGTGACATTATTTTAATCAATATCCGTCTTATATTTAGACTGTTATAGTATAGGTTAGCCTCATCAAACCGATTGTTTTGTCTTTATTTGTCACTGCTCGTTACTTGTGGTCGCTTCAATAACTCATCTTCTCATGTATGTTTGGGAAGGAAATGATGGGACTTGCATATTTCATCTCAGACCAGTCAAAAAAGGAAGCTGAGTACTGCATGGAAAATGCATTCAGCACTTATATGGTATGTCTTTATAACCCAGTAAACCTAAAACAGTTCTTTCAGTGAATGTCCTACGGTTACGTGATTGGTGTTTATTATAAGCAAAACATGAAGCTGAAATAGTAATGGTTTAACTTTAGTAAGTGACGCGGTAGTACATGGTGAAAATGTCCTTGTAATCTCATGCAGAAACTTGGGAGGTCTGGCTTTCAAAATGCTACGAGATGTGGGCTCTGGTGGGCAGAGATGCTAAAGGCTAGAGACCAGTACAAAGAAGCTGCTTCTGCTTACTTCCGCATATGTGGAGAGGTGCTTCTTTTTATGCCTTCAGAACATATGCACTTTATACAATTGCTAACTTTAATTTGACTTTTCAGGAACCATTGCACGCCGCAGTCATGTTAGAGCAAGCTTCTTACTGCTTCGTGTTAACTAAGCCAGCGATGCTAAACAAGTATGGATTTCATCTAGTTCTCTCAGGAGACCACTATAAAAACTGTGATCAGGTACATTTCACTTTGCTGAAAGGGATCAAGCTTCGTAGTGCTTTGGATTCTAAAGACTACACTTTGTATGTTTTTTTTCAGGTTAACCATGCAATTCGTACATATAGAAGTGCAATATCTGTTTATGAATCAACTACATGGAGCCATATCAAAGACCATGTACATTTTCATATTGGACGGTAAGTTAAACGTGGTGAATGTACGTCTCGTAAGGCGTGATGTTTAGGAAATTGTGGTCTAAAACTTGCTATGAAATTATTTGTTCAGGTGGTATGCACTTGTTGGGATGCATGATGTTGCAGTTAGAAATATGCTCAAAGTACTGGACTGTGGCAAACAATCCAAGCCAACCCAAGAGATTTTTCTCAGGGACTTTTTCGACATTGTTCAGGTGCGTAGCCTATACCTGCTGTTTGTTACGCGTTAATGAAGCTGACTCAGAGAATAATATAGTTACCCCTGGTCTCTATTCTTTGTTCTTGGGCTATACAAAATGACTTTGTTTTTCTGTCATTTTGAAGAAAACTGGAATGAAGCACGAGGTGGTGGGACTTCAACTACCATTTATTAATTTGTCTTCTCTTCAAGTTATATATGAAGACCATCGCACTTATGCATCTCAAGCTTCTGTAAGTTGCATACTCACTCTTGGTATGTACATATTGCTACCCATCATAACCTTCCTAGGATGTATTGCGTTTATACTCAGTTATGAACAGCATAACTGACATCAGTATCTCCAGATAAATTTTTGGAGTACTTGCCAATAAATAAATATTTGTGCATCATTGAATTGTTTTTTTTATATTAATGGTGAATTTGCATCTCTTGTATACCAATATGATTACGTGTCATGGCCAGGCTCTTGTACAAGAGAGCATCTGGCAGTCACTGGAGGATGATATCATTCCATCACTAAATTCTGGCAAATCAAACTGGCTGGAGTTACAGTCAAAGCTACTGCCAAAGAAATACAAGGAATCAAATGTTTGTGTAGCTGGAGGTATGCAGATTGTTGTTAGCTGCATTCGATGTTTACTTGAATCATGCAGCTTCTTGATTATCCTGCATTTAACTTATGCTTGAAGTCTGAAGGGTAAAAAAATGCAAACTAGTGCAGCTAAAATATGCACACATATATGAAAAATCTGGTTTACCTTATCGTACCAGCAGGAGAACATTTCAATTTGATCTGGACTTGCTTGACTTTGAAAAATGTATATTTATGAAACGGCGAGCTGTGATAATTTTGCAAGGAGTATTAGATTTCCTCATCAGTCATATCATAGCATCTGTATGTTCTCAGTTGTGCTTCTGTCAAGGAAGAGGGATTTCTTTGTTTGTCAATACATTCAGACCATATTGTTGAGGACATGATATTCTGATATAGTATGTTTGAAAATGTTTGCAATTGTGGATTCTTACTTGTACTTCTTTGTTATCAGAGTCAGTGAAAGTGGATCTGGAGTTTAGGAATCCACTGCTAATCTCTACTTCCATAACAAGCGTTTCTCTCATCTGTGAACTCACCTCAAATTCTGATGACCTAATTGGTAACCTGTTTGTACTATTGATGTTCACTTTAGCAATTTATTACATCCTTCGGATAGATGTGAAACTTATCTCCACGTTTGGACGTTGTATAGTTGATAAAGAGCCAAGTAGCTTAAACTTGGGGACCGAGAGTTCCGCAGAACATTATCAGTAAGCACCTAATCTCTTCAATCAGGTTTCTTTCAACTTTGTTGACCTACATTTGAATGATTAAGCTATGACTTCTTTGTCAACAATACTACAGGGGTACAACCTCTGGTTTCTCTTCTTTCACTTTGTCTGAAGTGGACTTCACATTAGGCGGAGGCGAGGAAAAATTGGTGAGACTCACGGTTACCCCCAGTGAAGAAGGTATCCTCAAAATTGTTGGTGTAAGGTGGGGGTTGTCTGGTTCCGTTGTAGGTGTGCATTACTTCCAATCTGTCCCTGCAAAGGTAAAAACTAACAAGGGAAGACGGAAAAACAAACTTACTCCCACTGATACGTTGAAATTTTTGGTCATCAAGGTGCAAACTTTTCCTCTATGATTTAATTTTGTAAGATTTGTTGCGACGTCTATAGTAATGGAATGTTGACTGTGCAGAGTCTACCCAGGCTTGAGGGTTCAGTTGATCATCTGCCTGAGCAACTATATGCTGGAGATCTACGTTATCTTGTGTTAGAGTTAAAAAATAAATCGGAATCCCCAATAAAGGTAATTTTCTTTTTCTGATCAACCCTTATCATTCATATTCTCGACCGTTCAGCCAGTTAAATTTATTTTTGTTCTGTTATTGTCTATTAATTTAGTTTGTTATAGTGTGGCTTATCTATTTATTCTTGCTTGATGACCGAATATTGTGATGCACTAAACTATTTTCTGGATTTCTATGTGCTAAGAAGTCTGTCTGTCCTTGTAGAATCTTAAAATGAAGATTAGCCATCCAAGATTTGTAAATCCTGGAAATCATGAAGAAGAGCTGCCAATAAAGTTTCCAGATTGCTTAAAGAAGGGCCATGAACAAAATATTGTTCAATGTGAAACAAGTAGTGTATTTTCATTTCCAAAGGTCCGTAGCAAACCTTTTCTTCAAGCCTCAAAGGTAAATGTGCATTTCAGGTTATCCTAACATGTTTCTGAATGTTGATGTTTTTCAGGATGTATCACTGCAAGGAGATAAATCTTTGAGGTGGCCTCTCTGGCTTCGAGCTGCCATCCCAGGAACAATGTCTTTGTATTTCACAATATACTATGAGATGGAAAATGTATCAAGCATCATGAAGTATCGCACCCTAAGGATGCATTATAATTTAAAGGTGATGGAACTCTAGGCTGCTATTTCTGTTTTTTTTTTTTTTTTGCTTCTACCTTTTACTATGTTATAGGCAGATTTGCATTGACCAACCAGTTCTGAACCATTTGTATATCGTACATTGTTATATAGGTTTTACCATCTCTAGAGACCTCGTTCGAAATCACTCCCTCTCCATCAAGATTGCAAGAATTTCTTGTGCGTATGGATATGCAGAACCGTGCAAATTCAGATTCTTTTCAAATTCATCAGTTGTCAACAGTTGGGTGTCGCTGGGGAATCTCGTTGCTTGAGCATGTTGATACAATCTTACCTTCCAAGTCTCTGCTTCCTGGGCAAGCTTTATCATGTCACTTCATGATTAAGGTCGCTAGAACTTAGAACGTTCATTTAGTAGCTAGTTGGTCTTTCTCTTTTCCATGTCTGAAATTAGAATGTTGTTTATGTTTCAGGATAACAGAAAATCCGGGACTGAAGAAGAGAAAACCATGTCCCTTCCTCCCAGCCAAACCGACTTAAAACTGTTTACTCAGGATGACGATGAAAAGCTTTTTGATATCGTTAACTCACCTTTAGCAAGCTTCCATGAAAGTGAAAGGTCATGTCAAGGAACCTCAGATCAGGTAAGCGAAAGTCCTCTTTCAGTGACATATATATCTTATGCGCTATAAATTTTTGTTTAAGCGTATATTACTTTCTCTTAAACATATCATCATCACTGGTAACTTTCTATCATCAGAAACCATAATGAACTCGTGTTTGTATGATGAAACAGTTAAGTCCAAATACCGTTGACTTCATTCTAATCTCTCACTTAGCAAAATCAACTAACTCATCAGGAGTGGCAGATATACCAAAGATTCTGTCTCACCATTCATGTCACAATAGGTAAGAGTAAATATTTTCTTCAGCTTTCAAATCTATCTTTACCTAACTTTTAATCGCATTGTTGGTTTGATTACAGAATTAGAAGCTCAAACCCGCTCTCGTGGTCCCTAGACGGTCCCCAAACCATATACCACGACTTTTCGACCTCCTTGTGTGAACTTCAACTAAAGTTGGTAATCAGAAACACATCTAACGGATTATCATCTGTGAGCTTCAACAGTATTGATTGCCTACCTGACGCAGCAGCACCAACTCCTTCCTCTGGAAACCAATCCGGGTGGCGCTACGTGCCAGATATAACAGAGGAAATGAAACTGACTTCAGATGTCATGGGGAGCCGTCTAGGGAAACCTCCATCTTCCATGGAAAGCTCACCTCCTTTCATATGGTCAGGTTTAAGTTCCACAAAGGTCCAAGTACAGCCATTGTCAACAACCAAGATCCCGCTGCAGATATCGGTTTTCTCTCCGGGTGTCTACAATCTCTCTTCATATAAACTTACCTGGGAGCTTTCCGGGCTTGAAGATGCATCATCAACATCGGCAGGGACTTGCCAAGGCTATCCTTATTACCTTACTGTTCTTCAATCTGAGTGAACTTTTATACTCTCGCTCTCTCTCTCTCTTTAGAGGTTGGATGTGTCAGTCCTCTGTGTATCCATTTTGATGGTTTACGTCTGAGTTTTCAATTTGATTGTATCAAATTGCTGTCAAGAAATGGTCTTTTGTAGGAGAAAAATTTAATTTTGTGGATCTCAGCTTACACTTTTTGTGGAATAAAAATATTACAGAGATTATCCTTTTATTTAACTTTAATACCTCTTACTTTGTTTAGCTGAACTATATGTTCAAAGATTCGTTGGGAGACAATTTCACGTTTGAACTTTATATAATATGAAATCATTAATCTTCAGTAAAAGATGGTACCTCGACATTCTCAAGTTCAAAATGACAGACAAGAGAATAAAATTAGCATCTCGCAAATTTAAACAGGTGATGATCATGGTGGCACCAATATATATACACATACAACTCGTAAGGGTAAAATAAATGACAAACATCAACCTCCTCCAGCTACTTTGATGGCTAAAGCTACAATACCATTGATACTGTTACCACTATAACATATATAACTTTAGGGGACAATCATTTCGGATGATATTTTCTGGTTGGACCAAACTACCTATCTGCAACTATAAGACTCATCTTCTCTGTCTAGAAGATGGACTTTGTGAGTTTTGGTCGCGGTTTTATGGTGATGCTTTCATAGGGCTTAGCTTGTTCAACTTGGATATAATCTCTTGTTTTCAAAACCTGCAACATTGGCAAACAAACAAAAAAAGGCGGATTCAACAAGATGATCAAGTTGTACAAAATGACCAAAAGACCAAACTTGTTCTTCTGTCTATGCAATGCAAAGACAAAGTAGTGATTGGCGCATTAGAGCCGAGAGTATTCACACACCTAACTTAGCAATGCTTACACATAAATATCCTAACAATCCAGTAGGAAATGATAAAATTGATCTGAAATTGCAGCATGAAACCATGAACTTGTAAGAGTCTAGGTGTTTTTATCCATTACTTGCTAAGTTTGTTTTCTCTAGAGAAAGATCAGAGCATTTTTGTTTAAGAACGTATTATGGACATACCAGGGTTTCAAAAAACATTCTGGATGCTTCTTTACGGGTTTTCCCAGCTAAAAGTTTGTCTGCTACAACAACACTCTTCCCGTTCTCAGCTTCTTTATCAAATATCGTCTGGAGATACTTCGCCACAGCCCTATGTGCAAAGAGAACAACAATCTTCAGTCTTTCAGGCTCATCATGTCTCTCACATGATAGTGTTTAGCTTATATAATGTGGAACAAAAATTCAGTACAGACCTGGTACGAGAAGACCATCCACTGTTCTCTAGAAGACGAGTTTCATCACCTTCTTGCATACCATCGTCTTCATTATCTTCATCGACTTCATCATCATCCACGTTCAAAAAGCCTAGAGACACAGAGTGAAATAAAACTATAAGTAGAACCACTGAGACATCATAGGAATAGCAGCAATGAAACGAACCTGTGTCATGCGCTATTTCCATTGCATCCATTTCCTACAGCAAAAGAGAATAACACAAGAAGAATTTAGAGGCATATCTTACTTGAATAAGGATATCAAGCCACAATGAACGAACTTACTTCATTATCTCTCATAAAACCATCGCGAGACGTAGGTTCTTCATCTGGTGCACTTTGGATATAAGCCTCCTCATTATGCGGTTCGTTGTTGTTTTCAGGCTCTATCTCCGGATTCAGCTCATCATCATTTGCTTCCACAAGAGGTTCGTTGTAACTTTCACTAAATGCACCAGCTTCTACGCTTGTGTTATCGCATGGAGTCTGGTCGTTTATCCCAATCTCACTGACTTCAGCTGATGCATCCGTCTTCTTATTTTCATGTGGAAGCCCATCTTCAACTTTCAAGTCTCTCTCGTTGTGATCAACATCGCCTTCAGTAATTTCGATAACATTACTGCAACTTTTTTTGCCTTCATCATGGTTTTCATGGCATCCTTCCACCTGTAAATCCTCTACATGATCGACTTTGTCCTCAGATGGCATTTCACTGGTCTCCTCATTCACTACAAGATTTACTTCATCACCAGCTCCATTGCCTTCTTTTGAAACTTCCAAGTCACATATTGTTTCACCAACCTCGTTATCGTCTTTCACTTCTTCCTGTTGGTCCTGTGGGTGAGTAAGAGCCTCAGCAGGTTGCTCTTCAGAACCATCTGGGCGAACTTGAGGAGCAGAGCTTTCTTCAGTTGCATTTTCTTCCACAGCCTTAACAGAACATTCATTATCTTCCACTACTCCAACAGAAGCATGACGCTCATCATTCTCGATTATCGTGATTCCTCTTAGATCAAAGGGTTCATTGTGTAGAGATACTAATTCCACTGACATACCTGAAAGTCATTCAAAATTTTCTTTTTACCTGTGGCTGCAGTTTACAAGGACAATTGAGAGGGGAACTTGTACAGAACGGTCTAGTTTTAGCGCTGTGAACATACCAGTTAATATTGGCTCCTTCAACAATCCATCCTCCAAAGCCTGCCTTTGAAGCATTACGATTTCAGCAATGGTGCAGGGTGCCTTCTTTCGCACACGGCGTATACCTTCCGTATTTGTCAGCTGCTCCCGTATAACGCTAAACAGAAAAGTAGACAAGATCCGTATACATTAGAAAACAATTATTATAACCTACACAAATTTCTCCACGGTAACTAAATGCGTGAGACCTAAAAGAAGACCAAAACTTCAATTCTAGAACAGTACGACACTTTGAGCTCAACAAAAGCAAGACACTGTTTTAGTATTAACTTTAGCTGTCTTGCACCTAAGTGCACCAGTAGCAATGAAATAAAAGCTGGGGTATAAGAACATCAGATATAAAAAGCAGTTAGGTAAACATACTCGCCATGCAAGACCATAGGGTCATCCATTAAAACCTTCCTCTTTGTGGCAGTAGCACGGGGAGCAGCTCGTGACCGTTTTGTAGTTGCTATTTCAAGCACAGGAGTAGACCTCATCTTCAGAAAAGATGACTTTCCCACTGAAAAGGGGAACCATTAATTCAGGGATCTACCAAATAGGTGTGAACTTGCATAAAAGAAACTGATAGGAGCAATAGATGTATAAAAGAGCATACAAATCAACAAGACAAAAACTGATACCTAAGATTGAAGACAACAAGTCATCGTCATCAGGAACAGAGTCTGCAGTTCTCTTCGACTGAATCAGTCCAACTGACTCAACAGAGTTCAGACTTTCTGCTGTAATGGTGCTCTCAGTAAAAGTGCGCTTTTTCCCAGTAATTTTATTATTTCCTGTATCCTCGTTACATGTGCCAGGGTTTTCTTTATCTGGTGTAGATTCAACCATGAAACCAGTTTCATCGCCATGTCCTTCAGGTGCAGCTAACACCTTTTCAGGTGCAGGCAAATCAGAATCAGTAGACCCAGTAAGAGTTCTCAACTGTTCATCATTTGCGTTGAATTCATTCAGTTGCTCATCTGGTTTACTGTACGCTTGCCCATCTCCTAGTATACTAGAATCTTTTTCTTGATAGACCTCAGTGGCAATAACAACATGATCTGGCAGAAACAATAAAAACTATAAGAATAAGACAGCCACTAATACAAAGCATTAGGTTTCATCCATAATTTGGATGATTTGACAAACCTTGGTTCTCTTCTTCAGGATCTTTTGGTTCTTGGGATAGACAATGCTCAGCATTACTCATTGTGGGCACTCCAGGAGACTCAACTGAGGGAACAGCATCTGACTTATCTGCTGTAACATTACTAACATCGGTTCCTGCCTCAGTGATTACTTGACCAGGATCCTCTACCTCGGTGGTGATGTGAGAACAAGATGGCGATGTAACATGTTCATGCTCTGCTCTCTTCTCCTCCGGTACCTTTTGTGCGTTGACATTTTCATCTATCAGAGGCTTATCCACCTCCATGGGAACAATCTCTGATTCTCTGGCATTATATTCACAAGGCAGGTCTTCATCACGTTTATGCATCTCATTAGTATCCAGCTCTTCAGAGGCCTTCTTAGCTTCTTCCGCATTCAAATCCTCCACCTCCATGTGATCATCAGATGCCAGGTTTTCTCTGACACTAGACAAGTTCGGCACCTCAACTAATCCAGGGGTTTGAGGAGCTTGAGCGTCTTCGATGAACTCATTCCTCATAGCAAGATCTTCAACCTTTAAAAAAGAGAGATTCATAAGAAATTTTGAATAAAAACCAACAGCAGTACCAGAAGATTAACTAATCAAGCACTGTGACCCGGGAGAATACTTCAGAAACTATTAGTAAAGCTCTCGAGCATTATATCTCTGATGGCAAGCACCTGCTCTTGGTTAAAATCTGTGGGCGTCGCTTCTGAAACTCCTACCCTATCATCTTTTATCTCCGGTGTTGCCGCATCCATAGACGCATTTTGATCAGTTCTATCAACAGATAAAATATCTACCATAAGTCAAATTTGATAGGTATTGTGCACATTCAAATTATAAACCAAAGGACCAACAGAAGCGCAGTTCTAATTCATAATGAACTCTTAGGACAAAGAAATAGTTACATAACTTGAAAAACACACGTTTAACCGCCAAAAAGCTTCTTTATTATTCAGTCAACTTGAGTTTTCCCCTGTTCTAAAACTCATTTGTATCAATTAAAAATCTATGATAACAAGCTGCCGTATCCCAAAGAAAATGAAGCTAACACTTTGACTATAGAATCAAGAGAGGCCAGAGGAAGCAATTATGCTACAAAGTGTAGAGCATAGATAATAAACAAAAAACTGACCCTTGAACTCCCTCATCATCGGATCCAATTAGATCCTTATCCTGGAATACTTCCTGCTGAACAATACATGGATGAGATTGAGAAGAGATCATAGCCAAAATAATATAGTAAGAGAGAAGTTCCGGTTTCAAATATGCAAAGCTTCACTAGGAAAAAACATCAATCATCATTCAGACCCAAAATGGATGCTATGTGAAACTTCTAATTATAAGATTATCTGCATATTGTTCCCTAAATACTGCCCTTTATGATCGGAAAAAATATATACTTTCTACATTCCATAAACACGAAAATACCTCTTCAAGCTCCAAAGCAGCTTGAGAAGTGTCGCCATCACCAAATCGCTCTGGAAAGATGCAAAAAAAGAGCTCTTATTTAAGGCACAGCTATCCATAAACTAAAGAAAAGTAAGCATGAAACGACTACTACTGACCATCTAATCCAAATTGCGATGTTGAGTATACAACACCATCCATGGTATCCTGAAGGGTGATCTGCTCTCTTGTACTAACATGATGATCAACGTAATTACTGCTAAACAAAGAAAATAGTAAGCAATGGATAAATAAAGCTTCTGAAAATCATACTATGATTTATAATGCATAATGGCTTGACCACTGGGTGCAAACAAATCATTCTTCAACATAATTAATATGATAAACTAACCCCTGGAAGATCTCATTGTCTGGAAGCTCAAAATCATCAAGATCAAATGTCTCAGGCAACGTAATTGAGTGATATGGTGCTGTGGATTCTTCTGGGGGCAGGTCAACCGCAGCAGAGCGAAAAGCTTGCTTTACCTTAAGCAAGGCCTCGCTGCAATCATCAAAGAGGTAGTTCACCTTTTTGGAATATATACGAACCACACCAAGGAGAAGATGACTAGACAATCGCAATGCGATTGGAGCTTCCGGAAAGAGAATAGAATCTGCTCAGAAAAGAAAACAGTTAGATAAGGAAACACTTTGATGGGAGCAAGAATGGTAACGACAGCACTGCAGGGAAATGACTAAGCCTTAGATGAATGGGATCAACAAAACAAAGAACTACTCACCAACGGAGACACCGATGTCAGTATCAGCGACCTGATTCTTACGAAGCTTCCTCTCCAAATGGGCAGCAATCCATATTGTCCCAAGTGGTCCTTTCTTTGCTAATATAAACTGCGAATAAAACATTCCTCCTCCTCCTCCACACCCTAACCAAAAAACCCTAAATTTTCAATTTCAACAACAAAAAAGGAACCAACTTTGAGCTTCAAAAACTAAATCTATATCTGACCAAGAAGATATCTTTAACACGAGATAGATAGACTATGTAATAGAAATTTAGAAAGTTTCCAACTTTCCGACAACAAAACCAAAATTAGCTAAACCCGACAACAAAGACTCGAAATTGCTAGGGAACAGAGACACTCGAAGGTCCTAGAATACTTCAACGAGCTTCGCATAGTAGAATAAGAGCAAAAGGGTAGATCAATTACCGGAGAATTCACCAATCCAAGCTCGATTGAACAAAGAAACCCTAATTCTCCGAAACTTCACCCCAATTCGGTAGAACCAGAATCCTTTTTAGACAAATACTATTTGCAGTGAAGAGATCAGACAGAAGACCAGCGAACTCGCCCGTTCTTAGAAAAAATAGAAACTTTCTTTTGTGGGGGAGAGAGAGAGAGGAATTTGCAATCATATGCAAAGTTTAGAACTTTGGATCTCTTTAGTTGATTTCTGATTAAATTGAGGGATCTGTTGCGGAACGGAAACACGAGCTTCGTACTCTTATTGGTTAGGACACGAGTGGGTCCTACATAGCTTTTAGATCGTTCAGACCAACACATGTTTGTTAAAGATGTCCGATAACATTCTTGTCTGAATATATAAGACCCAGGCCGAACTATTGGACTATATAATAAAGCCCGATAACGATCGAATACTTGTATAATTTGAGCCCATCTACAGCCCAATGCCCCCACCTTACTGAAAAAGATCAAAAATGAGAAAAAGACAAATAACACATAGGTTATTGTGAACTAGCCCAACAATAACATTCTTTTGTGAATTTATGTGATTCAGGCCGAACTATTAGACTATGTAATAAAGCCCAATTACAATAAAATACTTGCATAACTGGAGCCCATATACAGCCCAATTACCCCACCTTACTGAAAAAAAAAATCAGAAGAAAAAAAAGACAAATAACAAAAGTAGCTGTTCGAAATCTAACGGTCATATTTAGAAACTTGACCGTTATGAATCTCTCTTCTCCCTTCTACATAAACAGACCTCCTCCTTGAGTTCATCATCTCATATCCTCAGCTCACTCTCTCTTCTTCTCATTAGCATCATCAGTTCTCAAAATCATCACCATGGGTTTGATTTCTTCTCCATCAGTAGATGAATCTCATTACCACACCCACAAGATCTTCCTCTTCACCAACTACATCCTCCTCGGCACAGCCACAAGCTGCATCTTCCTCACACTCTCTCTCCGTCTAATCCCTTCCCTCTACGGCTTCCTCTTCATCCTCCTCCAGGTCACCACAATCGCCGCCGCTATCTCCGGCTGCACGGCAGCTTCCTGCGGGAGAAACCGGTGGTACGCTGCTCACATGGTGGCCACCGTGCTCACAGCTATATTCCAAGGGTCTGTCTCTGTTCTCATCTTCACCAACACTTCCAATTTCCTCGAGAGTCTCAAGTCTTATGTGCTTGAAGATGATGCTGCTTTGATCTTGAAACTATGTGGTGGGCTTTGTGTTGTGATCTTTTGTCTTGATTGGGTGGTTCTAGTGTTGGCTTTCTTCTTGAAGTATTTCGCTTATGTTGAGGGTGGTGATAGGAGTGGAGGCGTTGCGATGAAGAGATCCGGTAAGGTGCAGAGTGAGGAGAATCCTAAGGATTGGCCATTGTCGTTTCAAGTTTGAAGTTTTAGTTTTTTCTTTTGTGTTTGTGTGGTGAGAATTGATGAGCTATATCAATATCAAATATTGTTGTTTTTTATCTGTTTCTGTGTGTTGTGTTATGTATGATTCGTTCATTTATTAATGTATTTTTCCTTCTTTTTAATGATGTACTACATATATATAATGGATTATTTCTCTTTTACATCTTTTTAGTATTAAGAAACTTGTAACAATCTCAAGACCACAAACTTGTAACAAGCAATCTAGCTGAATGGTATAGTCATGTTCCATGTAGTTAAAGAAAGCCATATGTCGATTTCCTATTCCATTTTCTAAGTTGATGACTAAACAATCTCCAAATGAACAAAAGAAGTTCTAAAGCTAGGATAGGTTTTGAAAGTTCCTTAATGCAATAAGAGAAACAAAAAAAACAGATCTCTTCTTTCTTCAGAAGAGGACATTGCAAACACACTCAACAACACTTGGAAAGGAAGAATGAATATGCATATCTTTGCTACTGACCTCCTCATACCGTCAAAAATCTCGAATCTTTCTTCATAGCTAAAGCTTTGTGTATACATCCCACACTGGCAAAATAACCATATTTTTTTAATTTGTCACAAGATTAACTCAGATTGGGTTAATTAACATTTAACTAACAAACAAAAAACTAATCAAGCAGAACTAACATGGCTCTTACTTTTTTTTGGACTATGTCATACCTAATATAAATATTACAATGATTCGTTTGATTGTTCAGATCGAAATTTTTTTTGATTAACTTTGTGAAACTCAAAATTAGAGATTTACCTAGTGCTAAAAAGAAAAAAATAACTTTGTATAACTCAAAATTAGATTACTACAACATGTTGTTTTGGATTTTTGTAACTCCTTTTTTTTGTATTATAATTTTTGTGCAAATTTATAATGTATTATTGTAAGCTGTTTTTTTTATAAAAAAAAATGTTGAAAAAAAAATCTAAATGTGGAAGCTAATTAGTGTAATGGTTTAACTAATAGTTCGTGAATATTTAGGTTTCTAGTTCCAAAAAAAAACGAAATTATCCAATAATTTTTAAAAAAAAATTAGTATAATGCAAGTAGTATTGTCAAACATAGATTTATAAGCAGTTCAAGATGATACATGTTAATGACTGAAACTAAGTACCACTGGTAGTTGAAAAAATAATTAAGTAATATATAAAGGGTTAGGTTCAATCTATTTACAACCAATTAATTTTAAGGTAGAAGCCTATGATAAACCTGAATTTAACAATACATTTTGATAAATTTTTATAATAAAATTTGTCGGATATAAATTCATATGTAACATTTTTCATAATTTGTAATAAAATAATTATCAAATGTTAAAAAGTCTAACGCTGGATTATTCTTAACCCGACCCGGTTAAAATACCCGTTTTAAAAAGTCACGTGCTCGGGAATAAACATCAGTTAAACTAGATTTTGATCCGCGCTTACAAAGCGCGGGTTTTGATTTTTATTTTTATTTTTATTTTTAAAATTATTTAATAATATTTGTAAACCAACAGTTTAAAAATATTTTTAGGTTCCTACAAACTTACCTGGACCTTGAATGATCCTACTCGACACCGTCCGTATATTCATGTAAAACCATTTTGAACCCCAACATTGAAAAAGACTGAATTGTAGTCGATGGGTACTTAGATGACCATGACTAACACCCACATGAGTATTATAGTAAATTGTAATATATATAACATATATAATTGTGTTTGGTTTTATATGTGTTTTATATGTTTGAAATTGTTCATATTTTATTATTGTTTGATCTATTAGAAAATAAAATTTATGTAATATTCAATTATTTCATATAAATACTATTTTTTTATTTTAGATTTTTGTTGAAATAAGAAAAAATGTATAACTAACAAATTAATATGGTTGTCTAACACAGAAAATATCTGATTTAAAATATAAGAATAAGTGAATATCTCAATTTTAGCAATTTATTACGTTTTGTTCATATATGAAAACCTCTAGATTTTAGTTTCAATTGATTGATGGATTTTCTTTTATTTTGTGGGTTGTAATTTGGAAATAAAAAATATTGTTAACGTAAGGGCTAGATTTTTGGATCTATCTTGTTAATATTATTCTTGTTTTTGAATTTATTTAGTTAGATAAAAAAATTATTAAGTCAGCCCGTAAAGGCTAAGTTTGTAAATAAAAGAAATTATTTTTAATACTGCTATCTATGTATCCAAACAATCCTCATTATCCATGTTTCTAAACAAAATCCTAAAATACTTTTACTTTCATAAGATAGATATCCCACTTATCTGTTTTTTTTTAAACACAAATATCCACACCTCTCTACGTTGATATATTCAGAGTTACTGATAACGTTACCGTCACAGTAAAGCAAAACTACTTCATTTCGATACAAAGAAAAAAAAAAGTGGACCGTTTATAAAGGACGTTTGCCTCACCACTATGACCACCGTCTCCTCTAACGTAACCAAGTTTGTCACACCGATGCGGAAGATTAACAAAACAAATGGAAACTTACGAGTGGTGTGTAGGTACGGTGGTAGCATAGTAT
Organism: Moricandia moricandioides; assembly: GCA_905132885.1. Classification (NCBI taxonomy): domain Eukaryota; kingdom Viridiplantae; phylum Streptophyta; class Magnoliopsida; order Brassicales; family Brassicaceae; genus Moricandia; species Moricandia moricandioides. Next base: position 29,216 of record CAJHQQ010000831.1, on the reverse strand, counting down.
CTCAACGCTACGTCGGCGGAGATACTCGTATCGTCGCCGTTCCTCCCGCCGCCGAGACGAGCTTTGCTTCCCTTCTTAGCCACCTTGCGGCTAAGCTAGGAATGTCTTGTGACTTCAAGGTCAAGTATCAGCTCCCTGATCAGGAACTTGACTCCCTCATCTCCTTGGAGACTGATGATGACGTTCTGATCATGATGGAGGAGCACGGATACCTCACGTGCGATGCGTCTTCGGCTCCGAAGACACGCATCAGGTTGTTTATCTTCCCGTCGAAAACTGAAGGCGGTGCGAGTCAGGGAGGTTTGGCTCAGTGTAAAGCTGCCGCGGATGTTGACTGGCTTGGAGTAGGAGAGTCCAAGCCTGAGGTGACGACTAAGCCTGTGCTTCAGCACCCAAAGACTGAGACGTGGTTCGTAGACGCGTTGAAGAGCGCGAAGATGATGCAGGCTGGGAGGAATAATGGCGGTGGAAGCGGAGATGGTTGCGGACAGGACTCTATGTTGGTCGAGACCAACTCTGCCTTTGGCTCTTCATCATCCTCTGTTTCTTCCAGTAATTTACCTCCGGTGAAAGGCTCCGGTGAGGACAGTACCTTGACTTCGCAGGTCAAGTTTGTTCCAATAGAGTCAGTGACAAGGTATTCTATATTCTCTTATCTTGTAATGTTTTAAAGAACAGATAATATTGAAGTGATCCTGTTGTTGTATATAGATCTTCTTCTATATGTATATGATATGGACAATGAGTTCATAGGCTTGTTTTGTTTTGTGATTGTTTTATAATGACTTTTGTGTTAGAGCATCTTCCTAGGTTGCATATATTTTTTAGTATATGAACTTGAGTTGTGTTGTGTTGTGTTCTTAACCATTCTTCATTTTATTTTTCTTAATGTAATAACAGAGACAATACTGCAGTCATGCAAATCTCTTCTCATGAGCTACCAACACGTCCTCATGTTCTAGAGCTAAACAAACCAGTTCCAGTTCCAATCCCTGTTCCAGGGTATCCACAGTTTCCAAACCAAGCTCACCAACAACATACCCATGTCGTTTACACAACCTCACCTATGACATTGCCTGCCACACCATACCCTCACACGAACCATCTACATTATCAGCTCCCCCCACAGCCATACCCAGTCTATTACAATCCAGTTGATCAGTACAGTTCGAGGCACGTTCAAGCCCCGCCTGTGAAACACGGCAACGTTTTAAACACCCACCAAGTTGATCCCCCAATGGTCCCTCTAGCTCCACACTTGTCCCCACATGTTTACCCTCCACCCAAACCCGTTGATTCATTGCTACAAACATCAAGTGAAGCTGCCGTTAGAGATGATCTCATCTATAACATTGACCTCGATGACGATTCATCTTGTGCTCAGATTTACAAAACTCAGCCACCCGCTCCTGCAATACCGTCTCAGTTACAAACCATGCTGCTGACTGAAGCTCTCGGTAAGCTACGCATCCACAATGGTTGAGAGTAGTAAGAAAACAATTATCATGTTTCTGTAGTTTCGAGCACTTGTTTTTACAGTTCTGTTTTGGTTCCCTCCCACGCATACACATGATTCTGCTTTTTGTTTGTCTCTTTCAGTCAACGTGATCCTTGTTGCACCTTGTTTCAAGCACTTTGTTGTTGTAATACTATGTCACGTGATGTTTTATCTTCTTTTCCTTCTACTTAGTATTTGATCTTGTATCTTTCGAGCTAAATTTTACTCTCTGTTTAATAATACAACTTGTTTTATAAGAATATTTTTTATTTAAAATATATTTGTGTTCATATTTTAATGTAATTTTCATGTTTTTAAATTATTATGTAATCAAGTAGATTATACACTTTTTCACTATTAGTTGTTAATATTAAATTATACTTTTTGATATATAACAACTTTCTTTAGTTTTAGTGTGTGTTTAACCAAACAATTTTAGTGTTTACATTGTAAATAGAGAGAGTAATAGAAATTTTCTTTGTTGATTTTCCATATAGACGAGACGGTTGTGGATGAGTGAAGAGACCGATCCTAAAATTTTGGAGGTATCGACAATTTATAGTAAAAATATTAAATAATTGTAAGGCTTTATGGTTAATATACATTTAACTTTTACTTGTGACGGTGAAGGCAAAGAAATAATGGTTCGAGGGTTCATTCCTACAGTTTGGTTCAATCATTTCGGTTTAAAGATTTGGAGAAAACCTTGGCGACCAGTCTCTTTCCATTCACAATAAAATATTCATTATATTTAATGTTACTAAGGCATAATAAAATGTAAAAAAAAACATTTTCTCCATTGTATTTGTATTTCCTGACAAACATATACAATGTTTTATGAGATCTTATCGTCTTCGTGTTATAGCTGTGATGATAAGGGTCGCAGACTAATATATACTCACTAAGATTTACTTAATTTTTAAATTAGATTGTGAACACGAGCATATGGAGAAACGGTCCAAATTACAAATAAATAAAGAAACTAGGAGCAGAACAGAACAGAACAAATGTTTGAGTTACATTATCAGAATAAAATAAAGCATTGGATCTAGTGAATCTATTGAATAGACCAAGAAACACTTACAACGTGGGGTAAGGTATCATGGTGTCCAAAACAAGGGGTAATGTGTATTTTTATACGTATTTTTTTGCGTGCAAAATATATGTATTTAAGGGTTTGGAAATCCCAGTAAATTGTTAAATTCAGCTTCCAATTCCCTAATAGATCCAATAGCACATTTATTAATGGGCCTTATCAAGCCCGTTTACATTCCTTAGCCCCATTTTTTAGCGCGTCAAATACACATGCCCATAATGATTCGACTCGTGTTGAATAGTTGACATTATTTTACACAGTGCCCACTTCGCGTATCATAGGGACAAAAGTCAAGTGGGACATTATTTTCTGTAGTGTCGAGAAGACATATTCCAGATCTCTGATGACTTCACGTTTCTCGCCTTTCTTTAGCTGATAACAGTATTGTACACTTCCATTTTCTTCTGTGATCAATATTCTAGGATAAGTACGTATTCATAAGTTTTTATAAATATGAATTAAGTGATTGTAAAGTTAATTATTTATTTATAAAATAATATATAAACAAATATTCATTTTAATACATTTTGCTCTTTACTTTCTTTGAGTTTAATTCACGTTTGTTTACAACAGTTCCGCATGGTTTCATAGATATATATACCTTACAAGATGGTAATAATAACTGCACCATTGTTTGAAATCTCTCAAATCAGTCAAGTCACTGACTCTCAGTATCATGTTTCGGTTGATGAATATGAATCTTTCCTAAGTGCGAAAGAACTAGGGAAAGACTATCGTTATCATTAATATTTAGAACTTGAGAGAAGATTGTATTGACAAAATTTCTCAAAATTTGAGAGACAAGATTTTCTATTTCAATATTATTACGTTTGATGAAAGATTTTCGTCAAAAACTTTCACTGCAGATTATTTTAGTTGTTTTTCTCAAAATTACATTAATTGTTTTAGTTCAAAGTGATTTGATTAAGATATATAAGAGTTATGGCTATTTATCGTCTCATATGCTGAACGAATGTATGTATCTTCAAAAATGTTTATTGCATGTTTTTAAGGAACTAGATGATTTTCTACGATATCGTGAATAATTATAAAAAAAAATATTAGTACATTTTTTGTATTTTAACTTGATGTGAAACATTGTCATATTTGCATTCATATCATTTTAAGACTAAGTCATGTTACAATTACATATGATATATTATATTTTTGATTAGCTCTATCATATTTTTTTTGTTAAAATGATTGTGATGATAACACCTAAATAATTAATTGGTAAATAATGTCTCGCTAATGTTTTAACAAAACTTAATCTTCATAAGTCATAAATAGTGTTACATTGTTTTTAGCCTTTTTACCAAGGTAACAAAGAGGTAAGTCCAGACCTTAACTTTCAATAATATTTACAGTTTACCAACATGTATATACATAGACTATTGTACCATTTAATTACAACCACATATTATTTATTTGGAATTAGAGTAAAAATGAAGTTAAAAACAACGTACAAATGAGTGACTTCATAGTGTACCGTAACATGAGTAAAATTATGAATAAAAATAGTGAGACTAAGTGAAACCTTTGTTTGGTCCTTTTCTCATTTTGTTGTTCCCACTTGCTATGATAATTGATAATGTTTCAAGATCTGGTCCACATAATCAAGTAACACGACGACGTATAAAAAATCTCAAATAAAGGTAAATTAATTTAATTCAACTATATAAAAAAAGAGAGAATCTCTCTCAAATCAGTCCTTATAGAAAATAATACAAAAACCTTTTAAAAACCCTCTCCTCTTCATTCACCTTTCTTTCTCACTCCAATATCTTGATCCTGAGAAGACAACTAGCTATGTTTCCTTTACGACAAGTTCCATGGAAGGATATAATGGTGTGAAGACTGAAGAGTACATATATAAGAGTATGGAAACTATGTGGTTGAGACAAACAAGGAGTCTACTTATAGTTCCACTGTTCAAATGTTTGGTGACTATATGTTTGGTCATCTCTTTGTTGGTTTTCGTAGAGAGTCTGTATATGAACATTGTAGTAATTTACGTAAAGCTTTTTAAACGCAAACCCGAAAAGATCTACAAATGGGAGGCAATGCAGGAGGACATAGAGCTCGGAGACCAAAACTATCCCATGGTTCTTGTCCAAATCCCAATGTACAATGAACGAGAGGTACTTATAAGTTAATGAACTGATTAAGTATTCAGTTATTGATGATCCTTTTTCTTTAAACTTCGATTTTGTTTTGAACATACAGGTTTTTCAGCTATCCATAGGTGCTGCTTGCAGGCTCATATGGCCACCGGATCGAGTTATCATTCAAGTTTTAGATGACTCCACTGATCCTACTATCATAGTAAATATTTTATTCACATTAGAAAAAATAAACAAACATTTTAGAATCTTTTTTTCTTATATTAATTACGTATAAAAGACATGCGAACACATAACAAAACAATTATTTTCGTTTCTGTTTCGCTTTCAAATAACATTTCTTAAGACACATTATGTTATGTTTTTCTTATAATTAACCACAATGAATTAGTATTAATTAATTAAATGTCTATAATGGCAGGAAAAGGTGAGCATGGAGTGTGGAAAGTGGGCAAGCAAAGGAATAAACATAAAGTGTGAGAGGAGAGACAATAGAAATGGATATAAAGCTGGAGCGCTTAAACAAGGCATGAGGCATAGCTACGTTAAACAATGCAACTACATTGCCATCTTCGATGCTGATTTTCAGCCAGAGCCTGACTACCTCCACCGCACTGTCCCGTTTCTCATCCACAATCCAGAGCTCGCTCTTGTTCAAGCTCGATGGAAATTTGGTATTGGATACTTTTCCATAAAAAAAAAACTTATTTAATTTCGACATTATTGGTTTTAAAGTACATACACATATGTACTCGTAGTATTATTGGGAATGAAATGATTCGTTGGTGCAGTGAACGCAAACAAGTGCTTGATGACTAGGATGCAGGAGATGTCACTCAATTACCATTTTATGGCAGAGCAAGAATCCGGATCCACCAGACATGCCTTCTTTGGCTTCAATGGTACATCTCTATCAACGTTTATTTTAATAGTTTATCCTCTGAGTTGAAAACTTTTAACTCTTATTATTTTTTGTCTATTGCTCTAATTTTATATTAGTTTCATTGCTAGCTAGTAATCCGCTAAAACAAGCTACATTTGTTGTATATATATTATTTTTATTTGTTGAACTAAAACTGGTGTTTTAGTATATTATAATTTATGGATTACAGCCACGAAACTAATTAGTTATCAAATATGGGTGGGACGGATCGGATATCTGAGATATTTTAGGATATCGGATCTTGATCTGTCGGATCTATAAAATCACTATCCGAATTCGGATTCGGATTTCCTGGATATCCGGATATCCGGATTCGTTTAAAAAAAATAAATTAAATTAAAAACTAACTAATTTACTATTTATTTATTTTATTTAAATTTATATTTGTAAAAAAATAAAAACAGTGAAATTTAATAAAATTTAAATTTATTTATTTTATATAAAATTATATATATTATACATTTCTAAATATAATTATATTTTAAAAAGATATAGTGGGCCCGGATTCAAATATCGGACCTGAAATATCACGATCCGGGTCCGTAAAATCATTAGCCGAATTCAGATCCAAACCCTCGGATATCCATTTTTTCAGAGCGAATCCCGGATCGGATCACGGATAGCGAATATAAACTCTGAGGCCTATTCTCAATCTCTTCTTGATTTTTGAGAGCTCACAATACAACAAAAAAGAAACAAAAATAATCTTGGAACTTTTTTTTAACAATCTTGGAACTTAAACAATGTAACTGGAGTTGTGCAGGGACGGCTGGTGTATGGAGATTAGCGGGGATGGAAGAAGCTGGAGGTTGGAAAGACCGGACCACCGTGGAGGATATGGACTTGGCCGTTCGTGTTGGTTTACACGGCTGGAAATTTGTGTTCGTCAACGACATTGAGGTACTTTTCATTTTTGTTTTTTTTTTGGAGGGGGACAATAAATAATTTAATGAATTTGTCCAAACTTTTTTGTAAAATAATTTTTTTAACTGGTATAAAGAGTCCAAATCTTAATTAATATTCGTCACATGTGCTGTTTGCTTTGCACACTTTATGGAAAGTTATGATTTTTTTTAAAAAATAGCAACAGTCTGATAACATTATTCCATTTGCAACAATTATAATATATATATTTACATGTGGATGTCAATTAATAGGATTTTTTTTTTTTTTGCTTTAACAATTAATAAGATTTTTTAACATATGCTATTGTTGTTGTAGGTGAAAAGTGAGCTTCCAAGCCAGTTCAAGGCTTTTAGATTCCAGCAACATCGATGGTCATGCGGTCCAGCTAATCTCTTCAGGAAAATGACTATGGAAATTATTCACAATAAGGTACTTTTTCCTAACTTCATTAATTTCATTTTGAGGTACGCACTTGCCCTAAACTTTTGGTCCCAACAAACATGTAACGTGAGGCATGCATGATGTCAATTTCAGTTTCTCTATGGTTTGATCTTTAAGCAATATTTACCCCAAAAAAAATCGTTTTGGTAATGAATTTGATTTGCTATTGTGAACAGAGAGTGATGATCTGGAAGAAAGTGTATGTGATATACAGCTTCTTCTTTCTAAGGAAGATCTTAGTTCATTTCTTCACTTTCTTCTTCTATTGCATCGTTCTTCCCACGAGTGTATTCTTTTCAGAAGTCAACATTCCCACTTGGTCAACTATCTACGTTCCTTTTATGATCACTCTCTTCACTGCCATTGCCACACCAAGGTTTATTGCTTATGTACTTTCATTACAACCACAACATGTTTCACTCTTATATATTACTTAAGTTACACTTTACGTACATAATATTTAACATGAATTATTTGTATGCACGTAGATCATTCTATCTCGTGGTGTTCTGGGTCTTGTTCGAGAATGTAATGGCTATGCATCGGACCAAAGGAACTTTCATCGGTTTACTTGAAGGAGGAAGAGTTAATGAATGGGTCGTCACAGAAAAATTAGGAGATGCTCTTGAAACTAAGTTACTTCCTCAGGTGAAAAAAACTAGCAATGGGATTCTCCAAAGGTAAAGATTTAGTTAAACATAAATAAATCGCAATTTTTTCGGGTTTATTTAGTTTATATGATTCCTCTTAACAAAACTAGTGAGATGGTACAACATGAAAACAACTAAACATTGCCATCAAAAAAAAGTTTTTTGTTTGTTTGTAAAGAAGGCATCAAACAAAAACTCACGGATGTTAACTGGTGAAACAATTTGTTTTGTTACAGAGTAAACGTGAAAGAGATGATGGTGGGGATATACATACTGTGTTGTGCATGCTACAACTTTGCCTTTGGGAATACATTGTTATTTATTTATCTATTCATGCAGGCTCTTGCATTTATTATATGTGGAGTTGGATTTGTCGGAACTTAAAATGTCCTATCTAGCATCTTATTCAAGAAAATATAATTAGTAATTTATCCATTACGACTCTACCTAATTAAGCTGGCTAAGCACTTCTAAGATTGAAAGTGGTAAGATTACAATACTTCTTCTTTTTCCTCCATATATTAAAATTAGTTTAGATTTTGGCATAGAATTCAAGATTATCTTGATTTTATTTTTGTAAAACGTTAGCTTTCCGTTTAAATTAAGATTACGTAAAGTCTAAATTGTCAAATATCATGATGATTATAGATTCGTTTATTTACTCCACTTGGTTCATATTCATTAACATTTCCATATATTCTAACTTCTAAGACGTTTTAAAAGGAGTGAAAAAAGAACATGGTTCCGACTCTTTTGGTCTCTCCCACCAATCACTCCTTTGGGTGAAGTTTGGTTCAATGTACTGTGTCCATCTTAAATTATTTTGACAACTAGTAAAGGTGCTCTTAGACTTGAGTTGGAAGTCCATCTGTAAAGGCAACACTATATTGTCTTTTATCTAAGAAAAAAAGAATATTCTGCATAAGACAATTCCATTTTAGACAGCCAAAAGTTAGTAAAAATTATCAGAAACTTTTGAAAAGTAGGAAAAATTTGGATCGCTTTCTTAAAAATTAACTAGGAGATTAATACTGATGCCTTTTCAGTATATGGTACCATCTCTATTTTTTCTTCTATAATTATCTTTTTTAAAAACATAGATAAATGCTCTACTTTATTTTTCTATAATAGAGGAATGCTATATTTAAAAATAACAACAATTATTTTGGTGGAATGGCAAAATATGGTTGCAAGCAAAATTCTAAATATTATCACATTACATAGCATAATAATATTTACTAATCGAAAAAAGCCTTACAAAGATTGGTGATTAAGGACCAAAGCCAAGAACTAACGGCGAGATTCTTAACAAAGGTTCTAAAGTCTCTTTTGTGAATTTCCTCGCAAATAAAAAACATTTAGAAGTTGTAATATCCTCACCATCACGACCATAATACGCACACTCATCTGTAAACCGGATACGGTTAAGAAACTCATCAGTGATATCAGGCCAAATAAACCGGCCAGGATGTGGACCGGCTTTCGACCAATCGACCCAAGTCAACGTCCGGTTTGAGCTCATCTCTCCATGCAACATGTGAACGAGAGTCGGGATGTAATGTTCGTCCATGTAACAAGGCGGTTTGCAATGCTGGTCGAATATCTTGTAATAAACTGTGTCTGATATTATATGAAGAGCAAGCTCACGTGTGGTTTCAAACCATTGTGATCCTTTACGCCAATGTGTGATATTGATATGTGGATACATTTTGGGGCTGTACCGGCCTCGACCGGATTTTCTTGGGTCGTCGAATGAGCCGATGAAGCTGTGATTAGTGCCGGTTAAGTAGTCATAGATGGTTGTGAAATTGAAGAGTGGGATGCAAGAATCGGACAAGAGGACGAATCTTTGGTTTGATTCGTCGAGAAGAGCGTTAGCTAATAGTCTTCTCTCTGCATCTACCATTGATGATGTTCCCCAATAGACCGCCTGTTTCATTTTTTGTCACAAACCATCATCATTATTAATGTTTAAATACTCTATGGACATTATATTTACAAATGCAAGCTTTAAGGTTATTTTAATCTAATCTTGCGAACTAATTAATTTTAAATAATCTACATATATGTTTTAATATCAATCGAAAGTCGTTCAACACAAATCTAATGTAGTTCCTTGTGAATCAAGCTACAAATACTAGTGAATATATATAAGCAAAAAGAAAAATGACATTAACTAATTAATGATGTTAAGATTCACCTGGCTTGGGATTCTTCTTGAGTAGAAGACAGATGTTTCAGGATAATGTTCTTGAAAAGATGGATGAGTATGAATATATATGGAATAAAACCCTTCATGTCCTTCAAAGAACTTATCCCACAAAGGAGCCAATGGGAGTCCGCCACCTGTCAAGAACATGAAAGCCACTTTCGCAACCATCTTCCCATCATTATTATATCTCCATCCAAACCATGAAGATGATGTTGTTGATGATAATGAGGAGACTCTGGTAAAGAGTTCTTGATCACTCATGTTATGTTGAAGTACTTGTAGTTTGGTCTCTACCGTTGTTGTGTGGTTGAATAGTAATGTGGACCATAAGGGTTGTTGTTGTGTCTTCCACGTCGACACGTTGAAAGCTTTTAGTTGCAGACAGAGAACGAGACCAATTGAGAAACCAGTGATGAAAACGAGTGGGCTTAAGAGATGGTAACATTTTTGTAAGAGAATCAATCTCGAGGGCTTAGAGATCATAGGGTGTTCTTCTTCTTCTTTCTTGCTCTTTTGATCAACAACGCCCATATTGGAGAGAGAGAGAGAGGAGAGAGGTAGTGATGGCTAAGGCTTTTGCAAAAGTTATTACAAAGTGTACAAGAATAAATAACAAGGTGGACTTTGGAGTGTGGTAGAGAAAGTCAAAGGAGAACTTTCACGTTAATGTACATTAACATGGTAGACTTTGGAATGAAGAGTTGACGTGAAGGGTTTTTCCATCTGCTCTTAAGACAATTAAAGATCATGTGTTAAACACGAAACTTAGGTTTTAGATCTTGAACATTCATACGCTCTGAGCAAGTTTTATCTTGCCCACATGACAAGTAAGGGGTACAAAATGATTGCAATCTAAGTAAAGGGGACATCTCATAAATAAAATGGTAAGTCGGAATAATTTAAATAAATCTTGATTCTGCGTGATATTACACGTCTACCTGTGATTCCATCTTAAAACGTCAAATGGTGAAAAAGATATTTGAATCGGACCAAATTTGAAATTGTAAGTTGCATGAACTGGTGAGTGGTGATGTAACGACCAGTTTTGTATTTGTGACATATAGACTTTTTTTCTAAGTCAAAAAAAAAAAAAATACATAGACTTTTGATAATATTGTGTTAACGTTCATTCTTTTTTTTTTTCTTAGTTTTGTTTCGGAAAGTATAAATTTAACGGAACCAAGAACATTCCCGTGGCAACCTAAAATAGTTAACTCCAGCTCGGTGACTTGTAAATCAAATCAAAAACCACGATGTTCATTCCTTTAAAACTAAAACTCTAGCTACTTGTAACTTTACTAATTTAAATTTTTTATAAATCCAAAAGTCTTGGGATACGATTAAATATTAGAGAAATAGAAACTTGTGCAAGATGTTAGGCGCTGACCCACGAAGCCAAGGAACAAGATTCCATGCCTAATTTTAGGTGCACTTAAATGTCATTTTGCCAGAACTTTCTCAATCTTCTTTCGTGGCTTTATAGTCAAATACGAATTTTTGTTTTGACAAAACCCAATAGTATTGGATGTTAAGCCTTGTTTGACCAAAAAGGAAAAAAGAAGTTTAGCATTGAGGCCGTGACCAGTGTAGATTAGAATTCTTTTAGAAGCTACTACTGTTAAGGTCTAATTACTATGCTTTCAGTGCAAACAAAGTAATTAAAAACCAAAGTGGAGAACATTAATTACTTCTAACTTTATATAAGATTGACTTAGGCCATTTATTTTGGGTGATACAACAATTAGGATTTCATTAATATACATTTACATAAAGCTGATAGTTAACTTAGTTTTGATTAAAAAAATATATAATAGATTACAGTGTTCTAAAAATCAGTTTAGCGCATACGAAGTTAATCGGACCTAAACAAAATAATTTTAGTTGAATGATTTTTTAAAAATTGGTTTACAAAAAATCAGTTTACACACTACTTAACCACTAATTCTTTATAAATGCTTAATTATGGTTTAGAGATTTATTGAACATTGATAGGTTGAATCAGCACTTCAAATCATCATAAATCATTTATTTTCATGGAAGAAACGTCAAAGTTCAAAAGTTTTTGGGTATAATTTTGCACTTAAGAAAGTGTTAAACTCAGGACGTTAGTTAGATAATAACTAATCTTTGGGGGTGGTTTCTCAGTACTTTCCCCAAACAATTAAAGAAGCGATGGATGCCGACGGAGAAACCATGGAGACGGCGGCACAACGAGGACGAGAGAGGAAATAGAGAGAGAAGCAGAGGACAATCGAAAAGAAGGGTTATTAGCATCAACACAGTCTCTCTCTCTCTCTCTTCAACCCAATTTAATCGACCCAACGTCACAGAGAAACAAATTTGGAAACTACACAAGAGACGTATGCAAATAAAAGCCAATTCAAATATCCAAAAGAAATCTAAAGGTAAAAGCTCCTTTTTGTCTAAATCTACGGTTCATGTCCAATCGACTAACTACATGTTCTAAACTAAATTGCAGCGAGCAAGCATTCTCAGAGTGGAGCAGCTGAAGATGGCCAAAAGCTCTAAGAAATTGAAAGAATCTTCTACCTTAGAAGAACTTCATCATCATCATAAGACAGTAGTCACAGTGCCAAAGAGGCCACAAAGGTTGTATTGGGGGTAAGCTCCTTTTGCTGTTCTTCGAAAATTTTCAAGCTATCTAAATGCAAATGTTTATGCGGTTTTACTTTAAATTCAGGCTAGATACCAAGGAAAGGTGGGAAAGGAAAGCCAACATGTAGTGGTTGATGAATCGATTTCTCATTATTGATTTACTTACTTAGTCCATTGTACAAGTTATTTTTAAAGAGCACAAACGAAAGAGAGAGACTCACAAGATCAATGATGAAACAAACGTGGTTTTTGTTTTGTCTAATTTCAAGCTCCGGAGGTAAGAGCAAGCTCTATTTCCTCTAGTGACCGTCCTTTAGTCTCGACCACGTTTCCTGCAATGTACATGACCGCGAGGACACAGACTCCCGCGAAGCCCAAGTACACACTGCTTATTCCGAATTTCGTCACAACGCTTAGGAAGTAGAGTCCAATCACAAAGTTTGATATCTGTTGGGACACAAGAGGATGAAACTATAAATTAGAATGGAGAGAAGAAACTCTGGTCTAAACAATTGAACTTATAGATATATAAATACCCAGTGCATGCCGAGAGAAAGAGCCACGGCTTTTGCTCTGATCCGAGATGCGAATATCTCTGGAAGGAGAAGAGCCGGAACCGGTCCAGCACCAAGTGAAAATGACAAGACATACCTGAGTAAACACGCCAAGATTCGGTCAGGTCTGAAACAGAGAGACTGAAACGAATTTGAAAGAGAGGATTGACTTACAAAACAGTTCCAACAACGGCTAGGGTGCCAGAATATGCAGCGAGAGCCTTCCATGTGAAGGACAAAGAGAGCAAAAGCATCGACAAAGCCTTTTCCCCATACAAAAATCACAAATATCCAAAGTGAGCTCGGCTTGAGATTGACAAATATGGCTAAAGAGTAAAAGTAGTATTGAGTGATGATGTACCATTCCACCAAAGCTTGTGAGTAGAAGACTTTTTCTTCCCATTTTGTCCATCAAAGACGAAGCAACAGCAGTGCCTGCAACAGGATTTTCATCAGGTTATTTGTTCGGTTATGTTGGAACCCAATGGGAACATAAAAAGAGAAAACTAACCAAAGACGTTTGATGCTCCAACGAGAGCACTGGCTGCAACGTCAGATTGGATTCCGGCGCTACGGAACACTGATGTAGAGTAGTACACCACTGCGTTTATCCCAGCTAACTGTTGAAACAAGAAGAGAGCCGCACCTACGCTCACAACTACAACAAGAAAAGAGAAGAAACTACGTCAACAGATCAAATACAATATTAGGTTTGAAAGAAAGATCTTTGCTGAATCCATCAGATTTTATTATAACCAGCAAATCTTGCAATACCTTTCCAGTAGCGGCTGCTGAATAGATCAAGCCATCCTGCCTCAGGCTCAGAAGAACCTTTGCCAGAAGTTGATAAGTCACGCACTAGTTCGACCACGTTTTCTTTACCATACAGAGTTTTGATCGCCTTTTCAGCTTCAGAGACTTTTCCTTGCTGCAATTTTATATCATTAAAAGGTCGAAAAATGAACTCAGTTAAGTGTGAGTTGGGACCATGGAGAGTACCTGAACGAGCCACCGTGGACTTTCTGGAGAAAAAGCCATTCCTACGGCTAACAGAACGGAAGGGATGAGAGCAACACCAAACATCGTCCTCCACCTAGAAAATCATGACCTGGAAACTTAATATACATGTTGCTCGGATGAATCAAAAAGGATGCACATACCATAGAGGGTTTGCTGCAAGGGGCAATCCAGCTATCAAGGCTGCAAGTATTCCTATACATATGAACAACTGGTTCACAGATCCGAGTGCTCCACGGATTTCAGTTGGGGATATCTGCCACCAATCATCACAGGCTTCAGCAACATAACATATAAGACTTAAGTGTGCAAAAATGTTGAAACTCAGGTGTTAAAACAACCTCGGATATGTAAAGTGGTACAATGGCTGATGAGATCCCGATTCCAATTCCTGCAAGCAGACGTCCCACAATCATAGTTTGCACACTCTGAGCTGTTGCACTGCAAATCAAAAGCGTTAAAAACTGACTGAAAACTTGCCACCAATAAGAGAATTGACGTAGTGCTTGAAAAATCACCATAAGAAGGCTCCAACGGCAAGCGGGATAGCATCCAACTGAAACGTCCTTGTTCGTCCAAATTTGTCAGCTAATGAACCTCCCGTGAACGAACCAACCGTTGCACCAGCAAGCAGCGCACTGACGATCCATCCTGCTTAGAAGCAATCAGAGAATGAGCTTGGCTACTAATCATAAACACGAATCAAAATGCTGTCAACACTAATAACACACTTGCCTTGCAGAACAGTATTATCAGCGATACCAAGATCCTTAGCAAGGTATTCAAGAGCACCATTAACTACCCTGAATCAATCCAACTGAACATGATCATCATCTATATATCTATCAACATCCATGACCACACGAAGACAAGTAATCATACCCAAGATGATAACCAAACAATATAGCACCAAGACAAGCAACACCAACAAACGGCAAAACGGTGCCGGAGCTAGTCCCTTCAGATCTCAAAAGGTATAGCTTCTTCTACATCATCACCACCACCTACAAACCATCAGTCAAAGCAGCCAAACATAGCAACTTAGAAGAAGAAGACTATTCAAACAATATTCAGATAGAAGACGAACCAGAGGAGGCTTGCGCTTTGATGGATCGAGCTTTGACGGAGGAGAGATTCATAACAGTTTGGATCCCGCCGTTTTCAGCGCGAGCTAGCTTGGCTCCCATGGAGCAGTGGAGTGGTGTGAAGGACGAGACGGTGGGGATGCGTATTCCGGTAGTAGTAGTGGCGGATCTGTTATCAGAGAAGGTCCGTCGCTGAAACGCAAACGCGGCGTTTCCTTTAAACGCATACGTTGACGACTGCATTTTTTTGTCCTTGTTTTATAGAGAGAGAGAGAGAGATTAGTCAAAAAAACAAAAGAGGAAATGTCGCATTAAATCTAACGGAACTACAAAAGGAAGTAAGAAACGATGAGCACGCGACGTTACGGGATAAGCAAAATCGATATCATTGATGACGCACGAGAGAGGAAACGCTATTTTGATCGCGACTGATTAACAGAAACTGAGTTTTCAAATGACAGAAACTTCAACCAAAGCGAACGAGAGACGATTTTGAGTAAGAAGATATTTACCGGTGAAGCTTCGGAGACTCCGCGCAAGAGAGAGGATTCTGAGATGAGCTTTTTGATGCAGAAAAGAACTTACTTCACAGACAGCTTATTGTCGTTATTATATCTATAAATATATTTCTGGAATAATTCATATTTATCCAAAACCATAAGGAAATAAGTTAATTTTCGTATTAATTTAATGAAATGTGATGAATCTTTAGATTTGATTGGTAGATCATAAAGTAAAATATTTAAATGGCCGAATTATTGAGTTTTTTTTTATTTAAGAATCGTAAAAAAGACAAATTTACTGCTACAACGTGTAAAACACAAGAGGCGATTTGGCAAAGATGGATTTTCTGGATTAGATTTGGATGACGTGGGCCACACGTGAGTCAGAAGAGTACTCACGTGCCGCATAGAGGACACATGATGACGTTGCAAAAGCCACTAATCATCATTTGGGCTACTATTACTTGTTGTCTCTAGCATACTAGTTTGGGCTACAATTAGAAGGCCCATTAACCCAAAATTAGACATTTGTATATGCCTCTTTAACATCCAAGTGTGTTGTTCTCTCTCTAGCTTTATTTTTGTAGGAACAAATGGTAAACCAATCTGAATCTCAGCAGCATTTGTCACACTTCAGATTGGTTTAGCATTTGTGTCTTGTTTAGCATTTGTGAGATTTATTTGTCATTCAACTAAGGGTAAATTTCTCAAATAATCATTTTTGAATTGAAGTTTTTATCACAAAAATAGATCTTGAAAGAAAAATGACAAAAATAAATTTTTTTTTTATTTTGAAAATTTTAATATTTTTAAAGCATTTTAATTTTAAACCTCAACTCCAAAACTTCTACTCCAAAACTCTAAACCTTAAGTTTAGATTAAGTAACCCAAATATATAAATACATATTCACATCCTTTAATAAAGTATATTTTAATCATTTTTCTGCTATTTTTAAAACAAAAATTTTTTAAGTCAATTTTGCTCTTTATCTCTTCAATTAAAGTCTTTAAAATCTTATTTAAGTTAAGCAAAGCAAGAGTTGAAATTAGGTTCATGCACACTTTGCAGTGTAGTCTTTAGATTCTATTCTAAATGTGGGAACTTGAGCATGAAACTGGAATTATAACATAGGTTTCAAAATTGAAAAGCACAAAGAGTATCCATTACATCAAATACCAAAATACATAAATTCAAAACCTCTCATTCTCTATCCTCTGATGATTCTTCAGCATCGTCTTACTTTCAAGCTTCGACTGGGTACTCAAAAGTGACATCCTTACCAGTAAGTTTGCGGTACACACCCACCATAGTCTCGAGCTTGTACTCTGTGTTGTTCCTTTCCTTGGCCTCCAAATACACCTGTGACATAGCCATATCAGAATGAAAACCTTAGCTCAAAAGTATTTTAGACAAAGTTCTAATCACATTCTCATAACTGATACGGTACCTTCATGACTTTGGATCCATCAAGACGGTAACGAGTACGTTTTCCAACGATCTCAGCAGGGTAAGCAACATCCTCGAGCATTGCTTCGTGAACAGAGGTTAGAGTTCTGTTGCGTGGTCTCTGAACAGCAGCACCCTTCTTGGGTGGACGCATGATCCTTCTTGTGGCAACAAAGATAACATCCTGCGATACAAAATAGCAAAGAGTAGTTAGGAGACACTGCACTACTCTTTAGACCCTTCACAAAAGATGAATTGTACTATATAAAAAATAGTAACCTTTCCACTAAACTTCTTCTCAAGCTCTCTAACGAGACGAGGATGAATCTTGCGGAAAGCTTTCCTCAATCTAAATGGGACGTAAATCACAACAGCCTTGCGGTTTCCAGAGATGTCCATGTTACTGAAATGACAAAATCATATTATTCTCATTTGGTCAGGGTCATTGCAACGTGGAAAGAAACAAAAAAGATGCAGTAACATACACAGCTTGGTTGATGTAAAGATCTTTCAACTCGCTTTTCAACTCCTGGTTGGTGTTCTCCAGATCAAACAAAGCCTGAGAGAGAAGGCAAGAAGATGAATTCACAGGAACGACTAATTTTACAGACAAATACATAAGAGGAATCATTTGTTACCTGAGCAACTTGCACATCGCATTCTGTCGGCTCGGCATTTTTGTCCTTCTTGATCTTGTTCTGAGCAGAGAACATCTTCACACAATCTTGAAACAAGAAAAGGCAAACGCTTTCAGACATACGAAACTTACTATCATCATAACCAAGCTTTCAGAAATTGATCAACTCACCAAAAATGAAGATCAACTTAAGCTATTGTAACCAATCATGTGGTCTATTATAAACTAAACCATAGTATATCTCTCATACACACTATACTCCAGATGATTCTAGACCAATTGCAAAAAAAGCTAAAACATTTCACCATTCTACCTACACTGAAATAAGCTATCAAAGATTCTAGAGGGATACATGAGCACACTAGAAAAAAAAACATTCGAGAAACCCTTTGAACGTACCGGTTCTGCAAGGACGAAGAAGAGTCCTAAGAGGTTTGAGGTTAGAGGTTTGCGGCTTCTTCTTACAAGACGGCAGTTTGGTGGTTAACTCAGGTTTTAATGCTAGGGTTCCCATGGTTGCCCTATTTTGAAAAGGTTTTAAAGCCCATGGGCCTATTTATTCATAAACTCGTCTTTTCTAACTGGTGTTGTTCTTATATCTTAAACCCAATAACTGGCAGATATGCCTACCAAGTAGAAAACTTAATTTGTTTATAAAATAAAATCTCAAGTTTGTTAAAAGAAAAGGAAATTGAATGGATGGCTATGATTTATGAATAATATTAGTGATGACAAATGCTACCGTGTAAAGAACTGAGAAGAATCGTTCAAAATTTTTGTATTTAGATAAATAAATAAATAAAAGCTGTTACTATATTCGAAGCCTACAACTTGATTTTGTTTCTTTTTTTAAAGGATAAAGATGACACGAAAGTGAGTAAGCAGATGTTTAAGAAATCATAAGAATTACGCAATTATTATTAACATCAAACGAGTTTATGCGGTTCTTGTCTTCTCTTTGTCTTTAGTAAATGCTTTCATCGT
Organism: Moricandia moricandioides; assembly: GCA_905132885.1. NCBI lineage: Eukaryota > Viridiplantae > Streptophyta > Magnoliopsida > Brassicales > Brassicaceae > Moricandia > Moricandia moricandioides. The sequence goes on along the minus strand of CAJHQQ010000831.1, from coordinate 10,504 downwards.
GTGAACAAATAATGTCGGGAGTATTATAATATGTTTTTTTCTGAAGAGTTGAGATTGGATCCTCAAAATATTCTGTGGAGATATGCTAACAGGTCAGTGTCGTTGGATAGACGACAATCCATTAATGAAATGCCACATGTATAATATAATCAGTCACGTCACGTGTATTTAGGTGAGGAGTTAGCATGATTTATTCAGGGAAGTAGGAGCTTGGAAACCTCCTTATTCACATTTTAATACTCTCATAGAATTAATTATCAAGAATAATACAAAAAAAATCATGTTGTTTTGAGACCTTTAAAGTTATCTTAGATCATTTTCTCTTTTTTATAACTCAAATTCAAATCTAAGAAAGTCTCTAAGCCTCTAGGTGTTTATGAACCTGTTGATACGTTAGCTAACGAAACTGCTGACTGATATCTTCAAACGTATTTAAGATTCAACTACTAATTAAGTTTGATTTGTTTAATCTGATGACCCTACCACACGGTATACCTTTACATTTTATTTCTGGAATGAGTTCTATAATCAAATAGTATTATAAACTTCAAGTAGTGCCATTTTGGAGTTATTATTCCTTTGTTCAATGCGTGAATGGCTCGCATGTCTCGCTTTCCCCTGTCCTTTCTTGTCCCAAAACAAACAAAACATATCCCTCTCTCTCTCTCTCTACGGCTAGTTTTTTGGTTATCTATTCGTTTATGTGGTTATGGCCTGGGTTCGTCCATTTATATACATTGGAAAAGTCTCTTGTGAATGATACAATAAACAAACAAGTTGGAAGTCCGAGACTATTGGTGTGATCTTTTTGAGGACACTTGACAGTATTTTATACCATTAGTTTGGTCATGAATCATGCATTGCAAGTATTTCTTCCCTATTCATATGATCCATGTATATGGTATGTATCTCGACAAGTGATTGAATAGTATTATTCAGTTTTCTAATGTTATATCAAATTTATATAACCAATCTAAAGAACACAAAAATAAATACATACTCTAAAACCCAAATTGGATATGAATTCCATTCATACACCCTTCCATTTATTTTATTTAAAGAAGGCAGCGTTTCCATATGAGATATTTTTTTTATTAAAGAAAATTGAAATTTTACATATTTTACACAAGAATAAAATAATTGGTTTTGTTAAATTATGGGAGAAAATGGCATATTCGATGCAATTTTTTTTTTTAAAAGTCAATATGTTGACCAATTAATTAGTTACAAGGCTAATTATAAGTGCATGGAAACCGGAATATTTAGCTGTCCACAGAATATCACTATTACGACGGCGATAAAAAGCAGTATTTACAAATCCTCTAAAACGCTGTCGTTTGACGTTGTCTTCAACCTCTCATCCTTTTATTTATAAAAGCCCTTTTTTCCCCAGAAGATTTCTCTCTCTCTCTCTCTCGCTTTCTCTTATTACCTTGCTCTCTCCTCTCTCGGGGGATCTTACTCAGGTACCTCTCTCTCCTTCCTTTTCTTCTCAAGCTTTCTTGATAGCTGATCTTACAGATCGCTGTTACTTTTTGTGTTTGTTCATCCTCAATAACTTGTTACAGATAATAGATCTGAAGTTTTTCTTTATTCCCCCGTCTTTTTATCGCCTTCCTGTATCGAAAGTTTGTAGCTTTAGGTTTTTCTTTTTTTCTTTTCTGATAAAGTTTGAATTTTTATCGGAAATCGATTTCTATTCTCAAAAATTTGTTTTCTTTTATAGCCAAACCTCTCTGTTTTTATTTTCCAGATCTTAACAAGTTTCTCGAGTTGTGTAATAATGGATCTGATCTAATTTTGAAACCAAATTGTAGGCGTTCTTGTGTGGATCAAGAAGGAAGAAGATGAATCATTGCAACTTCCAGCAGAACGCATTCATGTCTCGCGAGGAGATGATGGGGTTTGATCGTAAGGATCTAGTTGTGTGTCCTAAGCCACGACGTGTTGGATGCTTACTCTCCGCGCCAACAATCTTATTCTCCCTCTTAGATTACATATGAGGTATACAAAAAGCATCCTCCTTTCTTCTTTCTTGTGATTATAAAAACCAAACATTTTAACTAACTCTGTTCTGGATTTACAGTCAAGCTTCTGCTTCTGATTTGTGTGATTCTAAAGCTGGTGCTGAGCTTTTAGACATCATTCGTAGAAAGGTATGCTACTACTAGTTTGTATTACCATCTTATGTTCTGTCTCTCAAAAGCTTGAACTCATAGTCTTTTCTTATGTTCTTACCTCTCTCTCTCTCAGGAGGATAATAATGGAACTATAGGTCAGTTACTTTCATCATCGCCACCATATTTTCACGGCTCACCTCCAAGTAGAGCAGTGAACCCATTAGCTCAAGATGCTCGCTTTCGAGATGAGAAACTCAATCCAGTCTCACCCAACTCTCCTTTCCTTCAGCCCAATTCATCAACTGGCTTTCCTTCTCCATCCTCTTCTTCATCATCATCATCGTCTCGTGGTTGCGTTAGGATGAAATTTGGACTTAAACCACCTGCAGTTAGAGTTGAAGGATTTGAATGCTTGAACCAAAACTCGGGCATCCCTGCCATGGCTTAGTAGACAAGATTAAACAAGTGTATATAGAGGAGATTCCATCGTTTCTTCACCAAGGCCCTAACAGAGAACGACCACCACCATTTTGAATATTGTGAAATATCTTAAGTGTTTTATCATCTTTTCCTGAGAGAATGAGAGAGAGATGAGGGAGGAGGAAGATGAAGATCAGTTACCGTTGCCTATCACCGTTTTGTTAACTTGCTATTCAGGTTAGTCTTTTGTATATAAAGAGTCCAAATCTCTATGTATTCGTTTTTGTGTTTTTTCTCTGGCTTAGGCTGATCTTGAAGATTAGAAGAATCTGTAAAATATAATCGATTATCTTTTTTTTTATATTCACCATTGTATATAGTAATGTGTCTTTTAACTTTGTTTGAGAGTTTAAGCTCTCTGACAAACACCTTTGTATTTAATGCCTTGTATTGTTATTGACTTCTTGTTCTTATATTGTCACAAAAGCAAAAACCGTTATGTGCTTCTTTCTCTCTGACCGAGGTTCTTTTGCATTGTTTTCGCCGACAAACTTTGAACTTCATCGATTCACGGACACAGTCTGCCTCGGATGGTGAACAGATGTGCTGAGTGAACATGTCTTTTTGTCTGAGTCATCTGTATCCAAAAATAACAGAGATGTTTTGATCATATGGACGAGTATACTAGAGTGTACATAGTTGATTTACATCTGGTATAAGCTACGTTGTATAAGTCGATTCTTGTGTTAAGAGTGGTGCTGTATATAAGTTCATCTTACCACACATAGTAAATTAAGTTGAGTGTTATACATATACTTCTTCTTAACCACACATTCTTTCAACTTCCATGGATGAATGTCAAATGGCCCTTTGAAAATAAACTCATATCAGTATCGAAAATAACAGAGAAATTCAATCATAGTTTAGTGATCCCGCTACAAGTTTTTTTTTGGGTGTTGCAGGGGGGGGGGGGGTTGTCGAAATCTGAAAATATTTGGCTAAAAGTGTAACAAATATTATATTGTGAGTCTCTAGGGCGATAGAGTCTCTCTTTCCTGTTCTCTTCAAAAAAAAAAAATTTAAAACCAAGTAAGCCCTAATAAAGGTCTCACTTTCTTCGCTCGCTCTAGCTCACTCTCTTCTCTTCCTGCTCTGATCTCGTACCAACGCGAAACTTTTCGAAAATGTCTGTGCGAGTTCTAAACCCTAATGCCGAGGTGCTCAACAAATCGGCGGCGCTTCATATGACCATCAACGCCGCCAAGGGTTTGCAGGATGTGCTCAAGTCCAATCTCGGACCTAAGGGAACCATCAAGATGTATCCTCTCTCTTTTGATCTATGTATATAATGTTCATAATCTTCACTTTCTCGTTGTTTACTCTCTGATTTCTTGTAGGCTTGTTGGTGGATCGGGAGATATTAAGCTTACCAAGGATGGGAACACGCTTCTGAAGGAAATGGTGAGTCTGATAACCATTAAGCTAGATCCTATAAGAATCTAGATTTGTATTGCTTTTTAGCAGTAAAGGGTGCTCAAAAGCCTGTGACTTGTGCCCTGTAGTGTTAGATTCTGAGGATGTGGTTGTTTGAGCTTAACCTTAGAGGATTTGAAATTGAATGTGCCATTGTTATCTCTCCGCGTTGGATTAGGTCAGAAAGAAATGAATTTTAGTATTGTTCGCATGTTCAATGTAGGTTTCTGATAAGCTGAAAGTGTTTGTCAGCATTGTGAGATAAGAAAAAGGAAAGTCTTGTCATTTGTTAATATGGGTTACTGCTATAATGCTTTTGTTTTTTTTTGCAATTTTTTTCTGCTTCGATAATGCTTACATGCTCATTTCTTAATTGTTGCAGCAAATTCAGAATCCAACAGCCATTATGATTGCAAGGACAGCTGTTGCACAGGATGACATAAGTGGTGATGGTACTACTTCCACTGTCATCTTCATTGGTGAGCTCATGAAACAGTCCGAACGCTGCATTGATGAAGGTGAGTTGCTCTGTTAGCTGAAACTACGTACCTTAACTACTTTAGTTTATTGATTACTTCGTTAGTTCTATGCCTCTCTATACTTGTTTTAGGTTCTTGCTTTTCTGATCTGACACTTTTAGTTTTCTCATAGATGTATACCAGTAGTTAATTGATTTTCAGCGACTTTGATTTGCTAGAATTGAATCCAGTGGTATCTGTATAAACTGTATCAACTACTGTAGTGAGAAATAGTTCTAAATTCTAATGAAGGTGTGTACATGTATCAGGAATGCATCCACGTGTCTTAGTTGATGGTTTTGAGATTGCTAAGAGAGCTACTCTTCAATTCCTCGAGAACTTCAAGACTCCTGTGGTTATTGGTGATGAACCTGATAAAGAGATCCTAAAAATGGTCGCCAGAACAACACTTAGAACAAAGGTATTCTTGACTTTATGATTTTGTCTAATTTTCATTTTGACTGATTATTCTTTTCGTTCCTAACCTCGATTTACTCTTGTGTAGCTGTACGAAGGCTTGGCTGATCAACTGACTGACATTGTCGTTAATTCAGTGAGTTTATCTATCTATGATAAAATCTTATGATTGCTCTTCGTTTTTCTTTTCCATACCGTTGAGGAATCATCTATGAGCAAATATTGGTTTTCAAGCTAGTTTGTCTAATTATCTCTTTTCCATGCATAACAGGTTCTCTGTATCCGGAAGCCTGAGGAAGGCATTGATCTGTTTATGGTGGAGATAATGCACATGCGCCACAAATTCGATGTTGACACACGATTGGTATGCCTTTAACGTTGTTCACTCGATATGTTTTCACAGTTTTGGAAATTTAAAGCACTTCTCGAATGGAATCACACATTTTTTTGCTGGTTATGCTTAAATGCTTTCATAGTTTTGGATGTGTTAAGTACCATATTGATTTATTCCTGATTTAGGTCGAGGGGCTTGTTCTAGATCATGGTTCCAGACACCCTGATATGAAACGACGCGCAGAGAACTGCCACATCCTAACTTGCAATGTATCGCTGGAGTATGAGAAGAGGTGTGTATTATAATTCTATGGTCAAGTCAGGGACGAGAAATAAGGACCGAGATGTTGCTGGTGATGTAGACTAATATTTCTGTTTATTTACCAGTGAAATCAATGCAGGTTTTTTCTACTCTAATGCGGAGCAGAGGGAAGCCATGGTTACTGCCGAGAGGAAATCTGTTGATGAAAGAGTTCAGAAAATTATCGATCTGAAGAACAAGGTGAGACTGAGACCATTTTTCCGAGCCTTATTTGTAATTCTGTAGAAGTTAATACTTATTTCTTGTGCAGGTGTGTGCTGGTAACGATAACAACTTTGTTATCATCAACCAAAAGGGTATTGACCCACCATCATTGGATCTTCTTGCTAGAGAAGGGGTAAGCTATAACTACTTCTGTAAATTTTTGCATCCACGCTTAGGTTGCGAACAGTCGTTAAAAATAATAAGAAAGATGCTACAGAAGAATGCTCTTTCGATAGATTGTAATTTCTCATGTTTAGAGACTGTTGAATCTAATTACCATTTTTCATGTTTCCAGATTATTGCCCTTAGAAGAGCCAAGAGGAGGAACATGGAACGTTTAGTTTTGGCATGTGGTGGAGAAGCTGTAAATTCTGTTGACGACTTGACCCCTGAGTCGCTTGGATGGGCTGGACTTGTCTATGAGCACGTTCTTGGAGAGGAAAAGTACACCTTCGTGGAGCAAGTGAAGAACCCTAATTCGTGTACCATCCTCATCAAAGGTATTAGGCCAACTTGTATCTTTTCATTAAGTTTCGAAGGTTTATTAATTCTTGTATTCACTTTGGTTGTCATTCATGATTTTTTTTGATTTTCTAGGGCCTAATGACCACACTATTGCTCAAATTAAGGATGCAGTTCGTGATGGTCTAAGATCAGTCAAAAACACCATAGAAGACGAGTGTGTTGTGCTAGTAAGTTTCTCTTGAAGTATTTTGTGACTTAATCTCTGTTTCTCTGCAAAATGTCCAAGCGATTGTTAAGCAAGTAGACCTATTGCATATTTCTTGCGTTATGTTTATGCACGGTTGCATCTTTTATATAGGGAGCAGGAGCTTTTGAAGTTGCAGCAAGACAACACTTACTCAACGAAGTCAAGAAAACCGTTGAAGGGGTAATTTAATATCATCACACATACTTTATTGTTTTCATGAATATTCTTTCTCACTGATACATCATCAACGTTGCAGCGTGCCCAACTTGGCGTTGAAGCTTTTGCTAATGCCCTTCTCGTGGTGCCAAAGACACTTGCAGAAAATGCAGGTCTTGACACACAAGACGTTATCATATCTCTAACGGTATGCATTTATCTCTTGTTCTCTTCCGCAAACAGAAATCAGTTACGCAAAGAACACTGATTTGATGATTGCTCACTGTGATGCTCTGTATGCAGAGCGAGCATGACAAAGGAAACGTGGTGGGACTGAACATTGAGGACGGTGAACCAATTGATCCGCAGCTCGCTGGTATCTTCGATAATTACTTGGTGAAACGCCAATTAATCAACTCAGGGTAATGTTGGAACTACCAAACCAACCAATTTTAATAAACTTGTGGGATTTGGTTAAAAGCCATTACAATATCTGTTTGTGTTGCAGGCCAATGATTGCATCGCAGTTGCTTGTGGTGGACGAAGTGATTCGTGCAGGAAGAAATATGAGGAAGCCTACTTGAAGTCATTTGCTTTCTTCGTTCTGAGCATCTCAAGCTTTTTTCTTCTTTTTTTTTTGTTTAATCGTAAAAGTTGTGTGAAACCTTTGTTTTAGTTATGAGAAACATCTTTGAATCTAATTTTTGCAAAACTGAGAAAAAAATGGGAATACAGACAGAGTCTTTTTTTTTTTTTTTTTGAAACAATACATACAGAGTCTATTACCCTCTCATATACTGAATAACCCACTATTGGTCCAAAATAAAATAATTAATTACGTAACGACATGACACACTCTATGAATCTCATTTTCAACCCAACTAAATGGGACACATACAACCAAGAACAGCTCATCAGGGCCTGGTTCTTTACCTTGGAGTATTGTATGGTTTTGGTTTAGATTCTTGTGGGTCTTTCTTTGACTGGCTATGTTAGAAAGATTTTTGACTTGGTCCTCTTTTAAGCTTTTGTAGAAGAGACTAATGTTTTTCCAATCTCTTCAATGGCTACTCAGCTGTTTACATGGGATTGGAATCAAAGGGGGTACATTAGGACATCCACCAGAGACAAAAACAGAAAGCACCCCTAGTCTAGTTAAGTCTCTTGCCAATGTCAAGATTACGCAGTGAAAAACTCATTCTCTTATAAAGTATCTTTTTTTTTTTGTCTTCTTTTATTCTGTCTTCTCGTTGCTGATTTTTCTACTCGGGATGCATTTTCTATCATAGGCAGCTATTGGTGGTTGGCATTGTTTAGCTGTCGATGATCAAGGCCGAGCATATGCTTGGGGTATGCATGTTTATCTCAGCTTCTATCTATTGATTTGTGATCTTAAAGATGCTAAAAGTGTCACTTATGCTCGTTTTTGATATGAAACTTACTTAGGGGGAAATGAATATGGGAAGTGTTGCGAAGAGCCTTCCAAGGATGAGACACGTAGGCCTGTGAGGAGATATACTGTAATCTCTAAGCGTTGTGCCTCGAAACTTACAGTCCGACAGGTACTTTATGCGGTTAACCTCATGCCTGTACATCGTCTAAACCACATTTTTATGATAACAGGGGGTACACACTCTGAGGACTCGGGTATAGAAGAAAAGTGACGACAGGACAACCGTTGGTGCTTCCTATAAACACTCCACCACCAGAAGGACGGTTTAACCACGCTGATGAAGAAGAGCATGGCAAATGGGTAGCTAAGTTTGTGAAAGACACACTATAACTATTATGGAATGGAGGTTGGATCAAGAGGAAACAGAATAACCATGTAGAAGACTAGAGAGAAGCATTTTGTTATAAGGGAAAAGGGGAGCAAAAGAATTGTTATGACTTTTGACATTCCCATGAATGATGAATATCTATATGACGAGGAAGGACTATTATTATATGTAATCTTATTATGAGCATAGAAAATAGATGGTGAAGAGAAAACAAACAACAAATGGTAGAATCTCACAAACATTTTTAATTTTTTTTTGTTAATTCTCTTGGGTTTTCTAGTTTGAGGTTTTTCAACAACCTTTGACTTTGACAAGGTGAGGAACACAAATTGGAAAGATGTTCTTTGACTTTCTTGCTTTTCTTTGTCTTGATCTCACCCATGAGAAGCATCCACTTCCCCTCTTCTTTTTCGTCTTCGTTTCTTTTTCACTCACCTCTTGTTTCTCTTCTTCTTTACTCTTCTCTTCTTCTTCCTCTTTTTCTTCCAACTTCAAATCCTTCAAAAAAAAAAAAAAAAAAAAATTACTCACCAGTATCTTGACAACAAGACTTAGATTTATAATCTTGGCATACGTTGGACCTACAATGAGGTTTTTCTTACATTTCAGAGGCTTTTTGTCTTTTGGAAAATAACTTTATAGTTTCAGGTCCAAAACGTAAATAGTTGTATAAACATTAAACAAAATTATCTTTTTATCAAAAGTAAATCTGAATCCCTCAGTCATCTGAAATTTTTGTTTTATGTAAACCAAGCCAATTTCTAAGTTCCTCTCTATGGGGTTAACTTCTTGACGCTTGTGCTTTTGTATTAGTTTAATTTTATAAGAAGTTAAATTTAAAAAAAGGATCTGTGATAGTACTAATCGGTTCTGAATAGAATAGTTATCTTTTATACAAAATCTTTATTATAACTATTATTGCCTTGTCGAGTTACAAAACATATATACCATGTTACACTTAAATTTATGACTATAATTGTATAGATACAAGATGCATGCATGCACGCATATATCTATGTATATATGTAGGTATAAATAATATGATATAGTCACGTGAGTTGGACCAAAAGATAAATGAAAGATTTTTTCATAAAAAGTGAGATCATATGATTGATTATAGGTTTTTATGTGTTTATCTGATTGATGCTCGTACTATGTTTCGTATATTATGAAAGAATTTTGAATCTTAAAATGAATCCTTTATCATGTATATAAACACTAAAGTAGAAGTGTTCTATTATTGGGACATTGGTACAATTATTTGTTTGGTGCGTTTCTTATGTTGTGAAAGAATCTAATTATTGATGCACGAACCATTCAAAGTATTTTGCAATTATTATTTTCCGTACCTTTTTCGTGAACCTCATGCATGGTAGATAATTTTACGATATTATTATATATATACACTATACAAATTTAAATACCTCTTGTTGACCTTCCAATTTGAGATTGGAATCCACTGGCGAATCATTAGCTTCCACGTGTCGCTTCAGCGATCGTTCCATGATCGGAGGCGTCTTTGCCGGGCTAGGGCTACCGGAGCTAAGAACCACCGATGTACTCTGAATACCCACATCTCGTTTCTGCCCCATAGCTTTCTTTTCTGCCAAAAACACCCCCCAAAATTTTCTTTTATTTAAAGAAAAAAACTTCATGAAAACTAAACTATTCCCTACAAAAAAATGGGATATATTTCAAAACCAATCACCTCGAACAAGAACAGGATCAGGAGCATAAAGATCCTCGTGGATGACACTAACATTAGGATTACTATTGGGTTTGTTTTGACCAGTGTTTGTCAATGGATTGGGAGTAGGGTAGTGAAGAGGAGGAGCAGACATGGTGGTGGTCAAGCTTCTAAAAGATCTTGAACTTAATGTTTTATAAGACAAACACTCCATTGGAACTTCTCCAGATAATGGGTTGCATATATATTTCTCTGCTTCATTCCACTTCGAGTTCAACGCAAACCCTTCTCTGTTACTAAACATTGCCTTTGCTTGTAACACTGCAAAAAAAACAGGACACAAAGTTGAACATTCTTCCTT